>CAUYSK010003008.1:0-149522 GCA_963575035.1 Avahi laniger
CAACTAAAAATATATAGAAAAAATTAGCCGGGCATGGTGGCACATGCCTGTAGTCCCAGCTACTTGGGAGGCTGAGGCAGTAGGATCGCTTGAGCCCAGGAGTCTGAGGTTGCTGTGAGCTAGGATGACGCCACGGCACTCTAGTCCGGGCAACACAGTGAGACTCTGTCTCAAAAAAAAAAAAAAAAAAAAAAGAAAGTTTGTTTATTTTAGCTCTATTACCCAGAATATGGTCTATCTCATTGAATGTTCCCTGTGCATTTGATTAGGTTGTATGTTCTGCTGTTGTTGAGTGATGTGTTTCATAAATGATATATTTTGTTGGTTGGTACTGTTGCTTAGTTCTCCGATATACTTTCTGATATTCTGTTCATTGGTTGCACCAATTACTAACGGGATCTGTTGAATTTCCAAGATATGTTTGTGGATTGGTGCATTTCTATTTTCATTTGGTCTCCTTTCATGTATGTTTTTTAAAAATTTTTTTCAGCATATTATGGGGGTACAAATGTTAAGGTTACATATATTGCCTTTGCCCCACCTGAGTCAGAGCTTCAAGCATGTCCATCCCCCAGATGGTGTGCATCACACCCATTAGATGTGTATATCCCCATGGCCTCCTCCCCCCTCCCATCTGTCTGACACCCGATGAATATTTTTATTTCTGTCATTTCTCTGGATCATGCATTTTTAAGCTTTGTTATTTGTATTATATACTTTTAGAATTTTGTGTCTTCTTGCTAAATTGATCCTTATAGTATTACATAGTGTCATTTCCTTTTCCCTTGATAATTATATTTACACTGAAATATGATATTAATAAGGCTGTCACAACTTTTTTAAAAAAGTAGTATTGGCATAATATACTATTTTCAATATTTATACTTCAACCTACTTATATGTTCCTGTTTCAAGTGAGTTTTTGTAAACAACAGATGGTTAGGTAATGTTGTTTTGTTAATCAATTCTTTGTCTTTTAATTGATGATTTTGATCATTTACATTTAATGTAACTAATGATATTTTAGGATGCAGTTCTCCCATTTCATAATTTGTTTTTTATTTGTTTCCTCTATTTTTAGTCTTCTCTTACTCTTTTCCTAACTCCCTTGGTTACTTTTAATTGACTTAATTTTTTTAGTTGGTTTATATATTTTAGTGTTCCATTTTAATTTATCCATAATTTTTGTGTATATACATATATATATATGTATATATCTCCTCAGATAGTTTTTTAGTTGTTGCTCTATTATAATGTGCATACTGAACATATCACAGTCTATTAGTTGCAATAATTTGCCTCTTTAATTGAATGTAGATACTTTACCATCATTTAGGTACACTTACCTTCTTCCTTTTGTGATATATTTATCTTAAATCTTACCTCTATATATTCAAAACCGCTTCTTCAAAACCACTTAAAATACCATAATTTTTGTTTTAAATATATATTTTATAACTCTAGAGAAATATATTTGTGTTATATTTACCCATATATTTATAAATTCAATTGATCTTTCTTCAGTCCTGATATTCCTAGTTTCCTTCTTCTATCATTTACTTTCTTTATGAAAAACACCTTTTAGGAATTATTTAAGAGCAGGTCTACTAGTGGTATGTTGTCTCATTTTACTTCCATCCGAAAGTGTATTTTTTCATCTTTTAAATATTTTTCCTGAAGATAATTTTGCTGGAGAAAGAATTCTGTGTTCATCGTTCATTTTTGTTTTTTTGTTTGTTTGTTTTTTTCAGCACTTATAAAATATTGTACCAATTCCATATGGCTTTCATAATTTCTGATAAGAAATCCACTGTTATTTGATTATTGTTCAACCTATGTATACCTATGTATAATTATGCAATATTTTCTTTCTCTCTGACTGCATTCAAGATTTTTTTTTTTGTCTTCAGTTTTTATAAATTTGATCATTATAGTCATTGATTTCTTCGAATCTATTCTGCACGGTAGTTGCTTAACTTCTTGAATCTGCAAATGTATGCCTTGTATCAAATTGAGGTAATTTCAGCCATGAATATTTAAATATTTTTTTCAACTCTGCGCTCTTTCTCCTTCTCTCTGGAAATCCTATGAAATTGATATTGGACCTTTTTTTACTTCCCTGCAAATTCTAAGCTTTCTTCATTTTGTAAAACTCTGATCATCTCCATTGTTCAGACTGGATAATTTCTGTCAGTCAGTATTTAAATTTTTTGACTCTCTTATGTCATCTCAATTCTATAATTCACTAGTCAAGTGGAGGTTTTTTTTTGTTTTTTGTTTTTTATTTATTTTGTTATTGTACTGTTCATAAAGTATAATCTGGTAATCTGGTTCTTATTATTAGTATTATCTTCTATTTATTATATTTATCTTATATTTATTTGCTGAAACTTTTTTTCCTATATTGTCCATAATTAAATCTTTAAGTATTTTAATAGTATTTACACAAAAGTCCTTGTCAGATATTATCTTTGCATTTTTGTCTGTTGATTGTCTTTTATTTTTCTGGTTAATATTTACTTGGTTCTTGCTATAATAATTTTTCATTTTTATGAATTTTTTTACTACAAAAAAGTCTGTTTTTTATTAGCATATATTTTAGTAGGCTGTCTACCCATTAATATTCAGAATACAGATCCTGGCCCAATTTTGTGAATTGTGGTTTGGATGCTAACATAGTTTTACAAGTTTTTGAAATGTTAGTCTAGTTTGTCTCATTCGTGTGCTGCTCTGAGACCAATCTGAATCTTTAATCATGTTCCACTTCATAGTTCATCCCTCAAAGTATTCATTGTACTGATCCCAGGCAGTTTTGCATATATGTTACTCAAGAGTTTGCCTAGGACTTGATTCACAGATATAAAGGAACCCCCTTTCCACATCCTTCCTCTCTATAATTTAATCTCACTATTTAAATGAGAGGGAAAGAGCTACCACTATTTATTGCTATTCACTTAATGCGAGAGGGTAGGAATAGTAAACAGGGCTCCACAACACAATCTCTGCATTGCTTTATGGGAAGAGGGATGGTGTTACATCTGGTCATTATTTAATAAACACTATTCATTATCATGTGGCTTCCTGTGTTGTTTCTGAGAATTAGCTGTCAATATAATTAATATTCTTTTGTAGGTAATCTGCTTGTGTTCTATGGCTGATTCCAAAATATTTTATTTGTCTTTTAGACTTTATAGGTCCTCTTTGATTTTTTAAAAATTTATTGTGCTTGGGATTAATTTATCTTCCTGAATTTAAAGACAATGTGCCATGTATTAGTTACTAAGAATCCTTATTTACCTTCTCGTTGAAAATTGCATCTGCACTCTTTTCTTTCTTTCTCCTTTTGTAACTTCTGTTAAATATATTTTAGACTTTTTCACTTTGTTCTCCATTTCTATTACCTTTCATATCCCTTTTGTTCATTCTCTGTACTGTGTTTAGTGATATGCTGAAGCCGATTTATATTAATACCAGCTTTCAAGAGCCAATGATTAAATATTCAGAAATTTTATAAGATAATTTGTAAACCATCATTCAGTTGAAAATGGTTATGGCCAGAATATTTAGAGCTGGAAAATGTTACAAATCAGAGCTTATTTTTTGGAAAGGAGAGATTACCAGCATACACTGATTGCATTCTGGATGATTTCTTCGGATGCATCATCCAGTTTTCCAGCTGTCTCTTCAGCTATGTCAAATGTACTTAATTATTCATTTATATTCTAATTTTAATTATAAATTCCAACTAAAAGTTTAAGCTGATTTTTTATTAAATTCACTCTTATCATTTTTAATAATCTTTCGCTCCTTAACCATTCTTATGCCTTCTTATTATTATACATATAGAGTATGTATATGATATTTTCTTTGATAATTGCAGTGGCCATCATCTTAGTTTGCAGTTCTAATCTTTCAATTCCTTTTTACATATGATTTTATTTCTTATCCTACCTATCCTTTTAAATCTCTATTTGTAGGCAATAAGAGATAGATGCCCCAATGAATTCACCAGGACTTGTTACCCCTTTAATGTTAACCATTCTCTGTTTTGATCTCTAAGGATTTCCTTTATTTTGTAGTTGATTCTGGAACACAGTTAAAACGATGGCTTTAAAAACATTTTTTATTTCTAAACTGTTTGGATTTGTTTGAAGGAGTTTTATTGCATATCCATTATAGTGCATTGTTAATAAGCAAAGCTGACACCATGTTTGGAGTGTTAGTTCAAATGTATATAAATTTTTTAGATCAACATTATGTAATTGATAGTCATTATTACTATCATTGATTTTAAACCAGTACATTGGATAATGTGATAATAAAATTCACTAATCCATAATCCAATGGTGTGGTAAGCATAAGTGATTAGCAAAATTCTAGGTTTTCTCTTCTTCCATGCATATTTCTCTTGACTTTAGCAATAATCATATGATTTGCCTTGATCAATGAATATGAGCATAAGCAATGTCTGTCATTTTTGAGATAAAAAATATACTCAGATAAATTTTTCTTGGATCTTAGAGTCTTTTGGACTCTGTTATCTTTTATTTACATCCTATAGGGTTTTTTACAATATAATTTATAAATTTATAAATTCTTGGAGATATTGACAATATATTAAGCTCTTTTTATTTCACCAAATTACCCAATTTGATATCTGCAGTCTATTTTTATTAATTGCTTTTGAAACAAAATATGTGTCAAATGAAAAGAATAAATTTATGATCTTTTTTATACCATTTTCAAGAATATGTCCAACCTGTGAAATGCTAGGAGGATTAGAGTATAATATATAGATTATTTTCTATCCCATGGAATATTATAAAAATGTGTTTAATAGTCACTATGGTAATATATTTGGAAAGTATGTAATTTATAAGAAAAATAAATTATTTGGATTAAATGGTACTTTGAAATAATAATAACAAAAAGCAGGTTGTGCTCATTTATTTGGTCATTCATTCTCACATTTCAAAATAATACTGACTGGTTTCAGTCCATACCCCAAAGCTATCACACATGTTTTATAACAGATGTTTTATTGCCTGGCACTTTGCAAAACTCATCCATCCAAAATACTATAATATGCCCCAAACTCAACCACTACTGAAAATAAAACAGTAAGAATGCAAAGCAACCCAAAAACAACCCCCCCCCAAAATTCATTCTGGAGCATAGAAAGTCTTTTGTCCTTGAGTTTCTCCACATGATATGTTTTTTCTTTCTTAATTAAGCTTTGGTCTTAAAAATTGAGAACTATAAAGTTTTGTACTTTACATAGTGCTCCCTGCTCATCAGGAATCATGATA
The DNA here is from genome assembly GCA_963575035.1 of Avahi laniger. Classification (NCBI taxonomy): domain Eukaryota; kingdom Metazoa; phylum Chordata; class Mammalia; order Primates; family Indriidae; genus Avahi; species Avahi laniger. The sequence goes on from CAUYSK010003008.1 coordinate 5,310, forward strand.
GTGGGTTATGTTACTTGTATCACTACTTTGACCTTTGATTAAGATTTACCAATAATCTCTTCTAGAATCCTTAATGTAATGGCAGAAGATGGACACCAGAGGGAAAAATCTGTTCTATTTTATTGTACACTTTTGTAATGATTATTTCACTTCATATCTGCCTGCCTGATAGTATTAATCCATGATTTGTTAGGACAAATGCTTCAAGCATCCAGACAAATAAGAAAGCCAGTCAATGTGGGAAGGTAATGGTGGTTAGGAATAAAATAAATATTAATATAAATAACAAATTAAAAAATTACAAATAGAACATTTAATTAAAACTTCTTTGCTGGAAGACAGCTTAGTCTTTGATGTGCCAGTTTGCTAGTGTTAACTGGATATTGTTTGTATCTAACTGATACAAAGATTCATACTGAAAAGAACAGCTTTCATTTAAATTTTTTGGTTTGTGATACTTCTGTAAAATTAGTGGAATGCCCTGATTGTACCAACACTTAATTTCAAGGCCATTATACCCTTCCATCTATTCATTCTCGTCCCTTGCCTTCAACCATACTTCTTATCTAACAGACCCACAAACAGCAGCTTTCTATTTCTTTTTCTGCACCTCCATCACTATCTCCTGTAATTATTAGCTTTTTATTTAAAATGTTTTTAAAGGAACAGTTTTCTTCATTTCTGTGACCTCATGCTATATTTTGCAGACATTATGATCATACAAAAACAAGCAGAAGACATTTCTATAAGAAATCATTGATTGTTTTCTTTAAGGACAAATTAATAAAGCAAATCAATGTTTATTATTATTTTGAAGAAAATTCAAAAGACGCCAGTCTCCTTTAGAAAATAGTAACTGGAAATCCTCTTGACACTTGTTCTACCTTTGAAAGCAAATGATTAGAAAGGAAAAGAAAAAGGAAGCCCAGTAGCTACTGTGGTGTTTTGTTATCAAGTTATGGAAAAATAATAGCTTTATGCTCAAGCTCCATGAAACTTGATATTTATTATAAGATTGCAGTTATTATATTCCAGGAGCAAATGAATTCACAATAAGTGTTCAGATAATACCTATTGGCCTGAAGATTGCGTCCATAAATTAGAAATCCTTATAATATGTGAAAATGTTTGAGTTTAGATGTTTGTTTTATGGTCACTTTGTAACCCCCAGTGAGAACTTCTGGCAGACGTATTGTCTCTAACCAGTAATGATATCATCAGTGTTAACCTATGTTAGGAACCCTGATAAACCTCTATTATTACATTATTAAATAGAACTTAATTGCTTAATCATATCACGTAACTGAGATAATCCTCCTTTCTTTGAAATATATGAGGACTCCTAAACTATAGCTTTTGGCAGAAGGCTTCTGGAAACCTAGTTCTTTGTACACACCTGAAAGGCACCTAAGCAGACAATGGTGGGAAGGGGAGTAATCTTAAAGTACTTAATATCCTTCGAAGAGCACATTACTCACTAGAAGAATTGAGGTTCATATATCTATATCTATATCATCTATATCATCGGTATCTATATCTACAGTAAGTGATGATTCACAAAGCACTCTTTTAAAAGACCTGGAGATGAAAAGAGTTTATATAATTCTTTCTTTGGGGCCTTTTGTAAATCTAAAAATTTCCCAATAAGGTCTAACTCTATGAGATCATAAAATTTCTCCAATATGCATTTGATTTCAGGGATGAGTTAACATTTGAAGAGTACCCATAGGAAATATGAGACTATAAGAAATCCATTCATTAATCATATTCACTTAATTTTAAGTTTTAGATATAATAAAGAGGTCCTAGAATTTCGAAGCTTCTTCATTTCTTCTGCCATTGTCTACTTTAGCAACCTCAAACTGGTCTATTTATATTCTCTTTATTATAATTAAATTACATGAAATGCAGAGCATGGACCTAGGGATCTAACCAGCTGCTAAGTTCCTTGTGCTTCCAAAGCCTCTGTCGGTGACAACCAGTCCTGGACTTCACTGCACCAGAACTGCACCCTGAGTCACGTGACGCACAAATGGTAGCACTCCTGCATTCTAGGTTCTGAGAGAGAATGTGATTTGCTGAAGGAGCCCATGGTTCCATTCTATTCATCTTCTCTCCTTGATAAAGAGACCAAAGTAAAGCTGCTATCATAAAGGCTATTTGTGGTATTGCCAGTTAAGTGGCCAGAAAAGCATTGTTTGCCTAAAGATGTGTAAAGACCAAAGAATAAAAATGGAATTTGGGGCTGTGTGGGGTTAAGTAACTGAGGCAGAGGCTGCAAGGAGGTGGTTTTGTTTGTTATTTTTTGCTAATTATGGGGTGACATGTTCACACAGAATACAAGGTTACATTGGGATCCAGATGGAGGCTGGGATGGGGACAGGGTTGGAGGAATATAAAGTCAGTCCTCTTTATTTGAGAATACCATGCTTGTGGATTCTCTATTTGTAAATTTGCCTGATCAATAAAATGTATTTGTAACCCCCCAAAATCAATACTTGCACACTTTTGTGATCATTTTTGGACATTCATAGGTCAGTGAAAACTTGAGTTGCCTGATGGGCACGTGCCTACTTAGGGGGAGCAAGGTAAAGCTCTGCTTTCTTTTTTTTTTTTTTTTGAGACAGAGTCTCACTGTGTTGCCCGGGGTAGAGTGCCGTGGCATCATCCTAGCTCACAGCAACCTCAAACTCCTGGGCTCAAGTGATCCTCCTGCTCAGCCTCCCGAGTAGCTGGGACTACAGGCATGTGCCACCACGCCCGGCTAATTTTTTCTATATATTTTTAGCTGTCCAATTAATTTCTTTCTAATTTTAGTAGAGACGGGGGTCTCGCTCTTGTTCAGGCTGGTTTCGAACTCCTGAGCTCAAACAATCCTCCCGCCTCGGACTCCCAGAGAGCTAGGATTACAGGTATGAGCCAACGCACCTGGCAAAGCTCTGTTTTCTTGTTTCAGCTTTCATACAACAAACAAGTGTCATTTTTATGGTCTATTTAGTGCCACATTTTCCCCTGTATTTCTGCACCTTTTCTTGTTGATTTCACTGTTTAAAACGGCCCTCAAGTGTGGTGCTGAATTGCTGTCCAAAGTTCCTAAGTGCGAGAAGGCTGTGACATGCCTTACTAAGAGAGTAAATTAAGCTTTCTTCAGGCAGGAGTTACAGTGCTATTGTATCTGAGTTCAATATTAATGAATCAACAATATATATGAAATATGATGTTCTTAAAATGAAACACATCCAAAACATGCTTATATATTGATTGGGTGACAAAGACATTGTGACCAAAAGCTCACAGGAACCTAATCCTGTATAGTTCAGTATTTCCTAATTCAGTGTTTATGGCAACTTATGAAATATATTAATAGCAGCCAGAAATAATGAAAATAAACTGTAATCTGTTTTTATCTTCTGTATTTGACTCTTGCATGGCCAGCTTGGGAATGAACATCTCTCTGGTGCAACAAGTCAATGGGATTTTTTCTAAAAGTAGAGCATCAGCCCTAGTCATGCTCCAAATGCTTCCTTTATGGGTGTACTCCTTGGTTATGACTTGTATCCAGCCACACCCTGATTCTTCCTGAAAAAAATGACTTTAGGTTTTGTGCAGATGAAAATTTGCAGCAGGCACTTGACATACTTCCTTCAGTGGTGGACCATTCTCTGACTTTCCAGCTCCAGATGTATACTTAATACTGAAGGAGCAAAGCCAAACTCAATATGATCCTCTCTCTCTCTCTCTCTCTCTCTCTCTAATTTTTATTTATTTATTTTTATTTTTTGTCCTTTAAGACAGATTCAAGAATCTGTCAAATCAGGTTCTTGCTGTTGCTAAATATGTCCTGCGCTACGGGGGATAACTACTAGTCACAGACTTCCTTATGTGCTCACTTTTCTTTTTTTTTTTTTCAGAAATTATGGGGACTGATGTGGAAAAAAAATGCAGCATATTTTTTGATGACTTTAGACTCAGCTTGTTTTCAGGAGTGAGCTCAATAAGGACAGGTTCCATCTATGTAATTGCCATTCCTTCCAGAGAGGCCCCAGCTAGCCAGAATTCTGACACAAAGCCTTGCAACAAAGCTGCAAAATATCCACTTGGGATCTTGGAGTGCCTAATTCATTGTTATAACATGGTTCTCATAAAATTATGTAAAAAACTAATTTTACAGTTGTCAGGGGAAATAACTACCCAGATAAATAGGCATGAAAATACCATAACTAGAGTAGAGAAAGCCAATTCCAAATTGGGCCCCAACCTCAGTCTCTTAATTGGCTTTATTATTGTGTCATATGAATGAAAAGTTTTATTAGTAATGGTTTTAAGTTTAGTCCACTGTTCTATAAGATATTGTCCTATATGCATTATTGCTTAGAGATAGTTCTGTATTGTGCTATAACATAAAAACATTTTTACATTAATTGCTACACGAATTTCAAAATACTTGTGCAAAAATGGCATGAATTTCTGTTGTTTAATTCTTATAAGCATTTCTAGTATTTTATTTTTATATTAGGAAAGACTTTTATTTTAATTAAGCAAGCATCATGTTCTAGAAAATTTTTAAATGTAAGTTTTCCTTTTTCCAGGGCTTCTTATCTCTTGCTACCATATCCTCAAATAGACATTTATAAATAAGATATGACACTTTGTTCGTAATTTATTTTAAAGAAAAAAAGATAATAGTTACACTTTTGGGTTCTCAGAGTCTGAAAACATGTGTGTGAATGAAATTAATTACTTCATAACATTAGAATATAAAATGTTTTACTAAAAATTATGTACTTTAGTGACTTTTAACTTTTAATACACATCTTCATGTGCATATGAGGCTGTATATATATATACATATATATATATACATATGCATGACAAAAAACTGAAATGTAATGTTGAATCCAGAATAAAGACAAATCATTATGTATATTGGTGTGCATGTATGTACGCAAGCCTATCATAATTAAAAATGGAGGCGTTAATATAATCCAATAAAGCAAGATTTCCTTAGTGCATAACCTTCATATCTACTTTTTCTAGAACAAAAAAATATATTCTCTGTTTTCCAGGAATCCCAAAACCTAGGGAGAAATGTTGTTTTTGAGATAAACCAAAACCATTTATGAAATAGACCAAACAATTAAAGATATATTGGCCTGGGGGGCGGGTGGTGATCAAGATTCTACGTTTGGCAGAAAAAATATAAATCCCTTTGCCTATTTGTCATTATAAGCAAATTTACAATGAAGGAGGCATGATTTGGCAGCAGTCGGTGGAATGAAGCAGTGTGTTATGCACTACATAGGTGTGGGAGAATGTTCCTAACTCAAGAAAAACCAGATATGATGATATCATAACTTTACAGTGATGACTTTATGGATTCTGAATGTTTGTGTCTTTCAGTTTATCCTGATCGTGTCTAACCTGGAAATTAGAAAAATTTAGTCCACATCATCACTGTATTCCAGTATTTAACATTATATTTAACTTCCAAAATGTGCTAGGGAGTGCATCTAACACACACCATCTGCATTATTTTCTCAGGAGAAACTCCACGAGGATGGTGAGTCAGGGGTGAAAGTGGGGGGGAGGAGAGGGAGCTGGTACAGCTCATCTGAGGACAATAGACACAACCAGAGCCTTTATTTATTTATTTTAATTACCTTTCTCTTCCTCCTATTAAATGCCTCCTCCTTTGTTCTTCATTTGAAAGCCTCCCCATCCCCATTTAATTACTGTGCTTTTGATTGACAACAGCGGAGGACAGGAAAAAAAGAAAGCTGTCTCCTTCATGTCCTATTTGACACAATATAATGAATGTGTGATGGCTAGTTTATTTTTTTCCTTGACAACTTAAATATTTGAAGATGAAATGTGGAATTTCAGAGCATAATACCAGAAAGCTGAGAGAAGAAAACAGGAAGAAGAAAGGAAGTTAATTGAACCAGGAACCAAGTACAATACTCATTTGTGCATTTGCCTAATAGTTTAATAACTGCCAATTTGGTGCAGAGATTCTGTGCAATTATAATAAGAATTTCATCTCAGCTCTTCCCAGGCAAAGAGGAGTCAGCAAATAGACTGTGTCCACCGGATGCCCTGGTCTTGTGTTTTATTGTGTTTACTTTATAATCCCATCATGCCCACGCCACCAGCATGCTTGAGGGGTAGTGAAGACAGCAGCGGCTGCTCCCTCTCGGCCCCCTGTCTTTTAGAGCTACCCTAAGGTACTTAAGAATGACAGTATAAAGAATATCTGTGCAGATGAGCCTGTAGATTTGGGGAATTGGCTGCTTATAGACAGGGATTCTTTTGGTAGACTTAATTCCTTTAGCAAGGGTGAAGTACCGTCTGTGGGGATTCCTGTCATGTATAAGGAAGTTAGTCATGCTCTCTGTGGAGTTGAGTTTCTTGAATTTTAATGAAACCTATGTCAATCTGTCTCCTCTATACCCTAGTGTTAAAATCAGTGGTCAGCTACTCAACAAGCACAACAGTAAATCACAGTAGATAAACCAACCAGGACAGCTCTGAAGAATTTAAGGTTGTGTTCCCCCCTTGCCCACCTCCTTCACAACGAAGACGCTGAGAGAATGCATAATGAACTGGTGGCATTTCTGCTTTAAAGGGACAGGCTTGTGTTCAAACCAGGAATCTAGATATTTTTTTAAAATGTCTCTCTTCATTAGGAAGTTTTCCTTCTCTGTAATTATTTATATTCCTTTTAATAGATCTGTCATAGGTTGTGCAGCTTTTGTACAGGTTATGTATGATAAAGCTGTACTTTTACAAAATGCTCTGAGAGAAATGCTGATTCTAACTAAAGAAAATGAACTGTTATCCAGAAATTAAGAGAAAATGTTGTGCATGCCACCTGAATATAAATTAACTGTGAATGATGTAACTCGGGAAAGCAGGTGGCGGTTCTATATGAGATGTTTACAATTAGCTGTATGCATCACTCTGAGAGCACAGCGTAGGAAATATCTCACCCAGATTGGATTGGCTCTCAACGGGTTATAATAGCATTACAGACCTCAGTGTAACTTTCTGATTCTTCTGCGATGTGTCACCATCATCTCAAAGACAAGGTCATTGGAATGTAACTTTCATTGTCACTTTGTTTGCCTGTACAAGCCAAAAATGTTTCTATGGAGAGGACTGACAGAGCAAGTTGGAACTGAAAGTTCTTTTTGGCAGAACTGCCCTGGCACAAAATGGAGCTCTAACTGGTTCCTTAATGGTAAAAGCTACAACCTCCATTTGTCTTCTTCTTTGAGCTAGTAGTTGAAATTACAGGCTGGCTGTTTTCACAGATCTATTGTCTCTAACCAGTGTTGTGTTTCTCTTGTTTTGTTCTTCTTGTTGCTGATGGTATATGCCACTACAGCAGGCTGATAATTTTTATTTTTTTGTATCAAAATTGACACTCTCCATTTAAATTAATTAAAATTTCCATCTCAATTACTTATTTGGGGTAAAGAAGGTAATATGTCAATGTACATGCTAACTTAAATCACCATTTAAAATATTGTGTATCTTATTAATATTTTTAAATTAACACATGAGGGTGTATTAAGTTTTCTTTGTCATTTTTCATGACATTTAAATGTGTCTGGAATTACTGATGCCAGTAATATCACATACTACTGATGCCAACCCTTAACATACAGAAAAAGGATAATGTTGAGAGAAACGTTTTACTTCCTTTCAGGAAATAAACAAAGATATCACTTTGGTTTTTTAAAAGAAAATATATTAATAAAAGAACATCTCAGAAGCTTTTTAATTTGATTAGGTCCCATTTATTTATTTTTGTTGTTGCTGTAGTTGCTTTTGGGGTCTTCTTCATAAATTCTTTGCCTAGGCCAATGTCTAGAAGAGAATTTCCAACACTCTTTGTCCTTGGGTGTTTTTTTTTTTTTGCTTTGTAATTGATTTCACCTGATGCTAATATACCCCATTCAAGCTTTCTTTTGATTGGTGCTAGCATAGCATATCTGCTTACATTTTTTTTTTTTTACTTTTAACCTATTTTAGTCTTTATATTTCCATTAGATTTCTTCCAGCTGGTACTTGGGTTTTAATTTTGCACTACTACCTGACAATATTTGTCTTCAAATTGAGATGTTTGAACCACCGAATGTGATTATTGATATGATTGTATTTCACTCCATCATCTTGCCATTTGTTTTCTATTTATCAATTTATTATTTGTTCTTTCTGTCTCTTTTCCTGCCTTCTTTTGGATTGAGTGCATTTTATGATTTAACTTTATCTTTTTTATTGGTTATCAGCTATAACTCCTTTTTATGTTATTTTAATGGTTGCTTTAGGGTTTATAGTAGACAACTTTTACTTAACATAATCCACCCTCAAATGACATTATAAAGCACTTCACATATAGTTTAAGAACCATTCCACAGATTATTTCCTCGTTTCCCTTCTGGGCGTTGGTGCTATTGCTGTGATACATTCTTCTTCCACATATAGTATTCCCTTGTTCTCTACGATTTCACTTTCTGCAGTTTCAGCTACCCGTGGTCAACCACAGTCCAAAATATGCTAAGAGGAGTAGAATGAAAATGGTCAAGTTCTCCTCAATGAGCTTCCCTTTTCTCCAGGATTTTGGCCTCTCAAGTCCTGGCACCTGTGCCAGCATCATGCCATGACCTCAAACATGTTTATTTTGTATTTACTCTAGTTTTTCTGCTTGTTTGCAGCCGATGCATTAGTCTGCTACAAGTCATTCTACCATATCATGAAAAGAAATATCTTGTTAAAATTTAATTAAAAAAAAGTTGAATTATGAGCTTCCAGATGTCAAAGATTGCATATTATTATTTTATTTTATTTTTATTTTTTCGAGGCAGGGTCTTGCTCTGTCCTCCATGCTGGGGTACAGTGGCATGATCATACCTCACTGCAGCCTTGAACTCCTGGGCTCAAGCAATCCTCCTGCCTCAGCCTCCCAACTAGCTGGGACTACAGGCACGTGCCACCACACCCAGATAATTTTTTCAATATTTTCTATTTTTTTATAGAGACAGGGTCTTGCTCTTGCTCAGGCTGGTCTAGAACTCCTGACCTCAAGAATCCTCCCGCCTCAGCCTCTCAGAGTGCTAGGATTACAGGTGTGAGCTAACGTACCCAACCCATTTTTTTAAATTTGACTATAGTTGTTCACACTTACTAATACTAGTGTCTTGAGTGTTTTCATGATAATATTTTCTATTGTGCTCATAGTAATGAAATAATTAATGGTTATGTTGGTAATAACAACAGTAGATTCTATGAAAGGATAAAGTTTTGAGATAGTAAACCTTCCAGTATTTTCACCTCCTGCTTTTGTCCATCAATACAAATAGTTTGTTCTGTGTCCATTGTCCCATGTGAGAACAAGACAGAATAGAGAGTCAAAGAGGCCTATTAAGTCTCTGACTCTGGTGTTTTCAAAGCCTAGTTCTCTAAGAGCCTAGAGAATCTGAGATCTCAACAAAATTTTTGAGAGAAGCAGGGTGGAGAGAGCAGCGGTCTCCCCACTCTAAGACAAGAAAATAATTCCCCCGAGTTGGTGGTGAGAGAGAGAGAGAGTGAGTGATGCTTTGGAGACAGAGCCATGGTGCGGCAGATGCCGTAGATGTTCTGCCCCATCCCCGACCCTAAGTAACTGCCTTAGAGTGTGCCAAGCTGACTTCTAACTGCCAGTGCATGAACTTCTTTGCCTGAGGATTTTCTCTGACCTCCAAATCCCACTTTGCATTAATCTGTGGCGGACTGGAAGTGCCAGAGTATTAATGCCCTGAGCAAACAGCCTTCAATCAATAGAGTTGGCACATAAATACTCCAACCTTCAACCCCTGAGTTGTATGTTTGACACTGGTTTCTGAGCCATTTTCCCAGAAGGTTAAGCTCCAGTTGGCCAAAGTGGCTTGATAATACCCGCTTTGGGGCTGTTTTCTCTTCCCTGTCTCTCTCCCCAACTCTCCTGCTGGTATTTCCTTTACTTCCCAAAGAAGCTATTTTCCCTGGAATCCTTGTCTCGGAGCCCACTTTTGGGTGACCCCAAACTAAGACTTATAGCTTAGACTAGTGTAGATGTGCCAGGATCGGGCTCCAAGCCAGCAAGCAGAGAAATGAGACTCCAGAGATGACAGGCTGAGGATGCATCAGGACTCTGGGCCATGGGCCACGGTCAGCCTCGCAGAGATCCCCATGACTCTTGAAGGGGTGTTAAATACAAAAGAATCCTTTACACTAGGGGTACCCAATCTATGGTGAGTGATATAATTATTCCATTATATATTATAATGTAATGATAATAGAAATAAAGTGCACAATAAATGTAATGTGCTTGAATCATCCTGAAACCATCCCTCCCTCCCCCCCACGCCCCCACTCCCATCTGTGGAAAGACTGTCTTCCACGAAAATGGTCCCTGGTGCCAAAAAGTTTGGGGACCACTGCTTTCACACTATTGAGAGGTCTGTTTCCTGGTTGGGTAGGTACTAATAAGCTACATCTGGAAAATAAATGAGTGACTCGCCGCTACAAACAAGTGCTTTTCTTTGAGAGTATACTTGGGACTAACCTTTTTATCAGGATGATGTATTTGCTTCTATTGCTGTCATTTGTCCCATATTAACCATCACAATATTCAAAGACAGGGAAATTACCCTGAATATATAAAACCAAATAGATTTTGATCACTATTCTATTACACATGACATTCATTTCAGATCTTCTGATGGACTTAAGAAGGGATCAGAAGTTAACTTTTTTTTCTTAAACCACTGAAAGTATGATACAACACGGAGTGATTTCAAACTTAATTCCTTTCTGAAATTTCCATTTTGCTCATTAAACTTTGTAAGTTGGGTGATATTATGAAACTGGTGGTTAAGTTAAGGCTTAACAGCTTAAATATGGCTTCTTAGCTTCGAAATGCCAAAAAATATTTTCTAGCGATCAAAATGTCCACTATTGCTGGCTAACTCAGTAAATTCACTCCTGCCATACAGGTGACATTTTTTCTGTATGTGTATGTGCATATACAAATATGTCCCCACACGCAGAAGTTCAATTTACCCTTTTTTCTATTTCTCCTCTCTTCAAAATAGAAGGGAAACTTTCTTCTGCATTCCTTTGGAAGGGAAACTATTGGATATCACATTAACCCAATATTCATTATCTTATTCGCTACAGTTATGAAGTAATGCAGAAAGGGGAAGTTATAAAATTAGAAGATCCATAACAAATTAAGCACCTATAAAGTTTGTTCCCATTCAAACATCCCTTTCCACATCCCTTTCCACTTAACTTCGGAGTCTACTGAGTCAACAAATCAACATGTTTTAAGTAAGTATAATGGATATTTTTGTTTGCCCCTCTATATCCAATTTCTCCCTTTCCACTCTGCTTTTTGTCCTGGGAGGCTGAACTTTATCAATGTAATCAAGGGGCTCTCTTGCTTTCCGGTTAGATTTGGGCTTGGCCAATGGGAGTTACTGGCAGGAGACCAGAAGACAGGAAGAGAGAAATCAGGGTAATTGCCCTCCCAGCTCCCTCTCAGCTGGGTCATTGCAAATGGGCTGTGACCTAAGTCACAGTTCCTTTGAGGCAGTCCTCCCCTCTGGCTACAGCTCTCTGGGTCACAGGGAGGGAGGGGATGGGGGAGGCAGTGGCTGGTAATGACTTCCTGCTGTTGCCAACCCACTATCCTTCAGCATCCTTTGTTGGTTTCCCTTAACCCTGCCCAACAACATGTTTTAAGGTTTCTTTATTAAACTCTCCTCAATTATGCAGTCTGAGTGAGTATGCCATCTGTTTCCTGCAGACACCAAGGCTGGTACAGTTCACCCCTCCCCATTTGTCAGACGTAAGCAGAACAAGACAATGCATTGCAAGATATGCAATGTATACCAATGATATATCTCGCAAAAGATAGTGGGATTTCACGAAGCAGATGAACATGATGTTGGAGAATTGTTTGAATCACAAGTAAAACTATTACCTGGTTCAGTTTGACAGTTTCTCCAAGTTAAAAATTGAAGGGAAAACCACTGCATACACACTGCAAAAGTAAGAGAGTGGTTTTAATGCCAAAGGATTAAGAGAGGCATTAGGCAAATAAATGAATCTTTTGTATCTTTTTTTTTAAAAAAGAATACTTTCTTCAAGCTCGTGACATAAAACTGTGTAAGAATGTCCTGATGAGCTACCCTACCCTTGTCAGGAACGTTATACCCAAAGCCACCCAAATAGTACTTAGTTTGTTTCTTTTCCAGCTTAAGAATTAGCACCTACGTAATTACAATTATAATCTAAATTTTAATAAATGTAAGATAAACTTACTTTTATAATTTTCACTCTGTTTTTAAAGATAAAGTCACAATCAAACTTCTTATTCTCTGTTGAGTGTCAAATTTTGGTCCCTGCTGTAAGTGGATTTAAGTGGCCTTTTTCCAGGACCATTTATCTCTGGTTAACAGGCCCCTCTGAATATCCTTGTGGGAGCTGCACAAAGGCCACCTTGGGAGAGCTGTTCCTTCCAGGACTTCTAAGGGCCTCCTTTGTGTTGAAGGTTAGCCTCTAGAATCACACAGTCTGGAGTTCAGGTTCCAGCTCTATACCCTGGTGCCCCACTGGCCTGAGAAACCCCTGATGCCCAAGCATTCTTTGAAACACTCAGCCCAGGTCTCTAGTGGTAAACACTCAGATCATGTTAGCTCTTCCTGGAATTACTAGAAATGTTGTGCCATTAGTAGTTCTACTTAAGATGCAGTGCTGTTAAACATAGTATCCATTTTACTAAGTTTCAAATCGTAAATATTACTTACTTTTTCACAAGTTTCAGAATGATTAGATTTAAAGAATAAAAGACTAATGGAACTAAAACAGGATCTCTACCTTTTAAAGAAGTTATACATAATTCATATAGAAATATCAAAACGAGAGAAGTGACAAGAAACGTCAATAAGGAGAAGTCTAGAAAAACAGAAGAAAAGGCAAATAATTAAGACAATAAAAGTAAATGGGGAAAAATATCCTTTTCTAAAGGACAAATACCAGGTAAAACATAAACTCTAAGTTTTTAGGCTCCTGATATATAAGCCAAAATAAAAAAACACTAAAATTAAAAGAATAAAGACTCTTGGGAAAATGCAAAACATAGAGGAGGCAGGGTTTACGGTATTTCCATTCATACAAGGTCAATTCAATGTCAAATGCCTTATAATTACAATGAGAAATGGAATTGTTTTATAGGTTGGTTAACGGTATCAACAATAACAGAACTCGTCAACAGGGACATTTATGTGGCCAAAAACACAGCATCAACATACAGAGAGCAAAAATTTTAAGACAAAGAGTAATTAACAAACCCCAAATGTAAGGCCAGAGTAACACCCACATATCAGCCAATGGCATATTAAGTTTGAAAATAATAACCAACTTTTCTGTTGTTCGGAACAGAGTTTCCCAACCCATAAGCACTGCTGTCCCACAGGATCACCTGAGCCCTTAGGTTCTCTAGAGCTCAGGGCTGCTGAAAACTTCGCGACGGCCCCCGCCAGCCTTGAGCAGATTTTTCTCAAACTTCTCAGCGAACAGCCTGAGCAGAGTGAGTCTGACCTCATGGCCAGAGAGAGAATGCAAGGAGCTGCATCTGGCTCTCTCCACTGCACGGGGACACACCGAGTGCGAGCAAGGACAGCTCACCACCAGCCTCTGACTCGGCAGCCGCCTGCGGAGTGATCTCCAGCTGCCAGGCATGGAGCAGGGAAGTTCACCCAGGGGTACCCAGGAGCCAGCCATGCAGCAAGGATGTGGCTGGGAGTTAGAGAGGGTGAGCGAGAACATGTCCAGGCCTCAGCCCTAGAACTCTGTTATTATACATTTTGAAACTCCTGTCCCTTTGTGGCTGATGTGCCTTTCTATGCCAGCAGCAGAACAAATTTTCTAACTGCATGCACAAACCACAAATGAGAGCCTCAGCACTATTTAAAAATATTGATATATTTTTATATGATATATTGGAAAAACAAGCACTACATGTACTCTCTAATAATTGAGAGCTTATTGATGGGCACATGGGCGCAAAGAGGTGGAAGGGTCATTGGAAATCAAGAAGGGGGGAGGGGTAAAAACTTACCTATTGGGTACACCGAACACTATTCCGGTGATGGGCACACTAAGAGCCCCCACTTAAGCATTATAAAAGGTATCCACGGGACAAAAACATTTGTACCCCCTTAATATTTTGAAAGAAATTAAAAAATTGATATAACACTTAACTCGATACAAAATCCATTCACGTTTCACAATTTATTTCAATAATATATTTTTCAAGAAAAGTAAAGAAAAACTATTAGATTCCCTAAACATAATTTTAACTGTTATGGAATTTTTGATAGTTATTCACAAAAGTTTACGTTTTTCTGATCTATTTTTGCAAACAAAGTTTGCGTCAATGGTAACAACAAAATATTTGAAGAAATTATTTTTAAAAAGTCTTGCCTGGGAGTTGTTTGCAGCCTATCACAAGAGAATAAAAAATGATGTTCATGAAAATTTGGTATTTATTTTAAAATATTAGTTACAAAAATAACATTCCAAATACATGGGCCAAGCAATAAAAATAATGAGATAGACAGACACAAAATGTTAGTTAACATTCTGAATTGAAAGCCACGTTCCTGTTTAAAGCTCAGATGCCATTTGAAGTTTGTTTTGTTGATGTAATGTAACTAAACCTACGTGGTATCAATTTAATGATTTTTTTCCTGCTGACATGCTTTAATAACATGTACGAGTTCTTCTCACTGTCCTGTTCCTGTGCTCTCAGTATCTCATTTGTATGCAAATTCCCTTGTATACAACTTATTCCTTGGTAAATGCTACCAGCAGATTGAGTGTCTCTGCAATTATGTTCCATCCCCGTCTGCCCTATTTGTTTCTCATTCTATCGCTGCCGCAGTCCCTGCATCTTGTTCCAGTCCTGAATTACAGAGTGGCTCGGGCAGCAGTTTTTCTTATTGGTGACGAGCCTGCACCACATCCCTCCCTGAACGCACTGGTCACTACACAGTATCTTTCTAGGCTGCCGGTGTGGGACGGGTTCCTTCTTCCCTTTTGCTTGCTTTCCTTTTGGAAAAATTTATTTTTTAAACTGGATGTCTTTTGGTTCTAACAGAGATAAGTTGTTCAACTAACTACCTTAGCCTCTTCCTGTTTCCTTCCCTGGTGTGATTTATGTGATACTAAGGTATGAGGTAAAATTACTTTATATATGTGTGTTCATTTGGGGTTGTTTATAGGAAGGCTGAGAAATCTAATGAAAATTTCATGTGGGATAGTCATGCCAGGAATAAACATTATGCATATAGATTTACACATAAATATAAACACAATGTGTATACCTTCCTTACACACTCGCCCAAGGGTATGTGAATAAAATGTGTGTGTGTGTGTGTGTGTGTGTGTGTAGAGAGAGCGAGCATGCCTATATGCTCTGGAACAGTAATGCCTGTATTTGAACCCTAGTTCTATTATTAATTATCTGTTTGACCTTGGACAATTTCTTAAACTTCTGTGCCTCATTTTCCTCAACGGTAAAATGATGAGTTGTCATGAGTTGTCATCTCATTGAGTTGTCATGAAGATTAAATAAATACATATAAAGTGCTTCTCGTTCCATGGTGAGCTTCAATAAATGTCAGCTATTTTTATAATCACACAGGATAAACAGCAGATACAGATACACACAGAACAGACATCAATTGGATTGGATCCCTGTTCGTTCAATCGAAAGTCATGGCACCTGCTGAGACCTGGGCCCTGCTAGTTGAAAGATGTGAGCCCGCAGCGGGAGGTGAGGTGGAGACTGCTCTCAGGTGTGCACCAGGACCCTGCATTCACTGGGGCCTCCTCCCTCAGTGCCCGTCCTCCATGTCTGACCTAGCACCCCGACAGAATAGGCTGCCGACACCCAGCCTGGTTGGGAATTATGATAAATGGCCCCAGTCTGTGCTAACTGGACCTTCCTCACCTCCTGCCACCTTAACTGTTCCCTTTGCCCCACAGATTCCCATGCACACATCTCCTCCGCCCCAGCCTCATGAAGAGGCTCACATGGTCCCTCGGTGCCCTTGCCACCCTCATGTCCAGCGAGTGCAGTCAATGTGGGTTGTTCCAGGGTCCTGGTAGACAGGACAGGCTGTGTTGCCTGTGGTCTCATTCCCTACCACAGGGCATGACATGGCTGCAAGATGCACTTCCTTCCTCCAGGTAGGCCAAGGGGACTCTGTATAGCAAGCAGACAAATGATCCACAGCCACAGACACAGCCCTTCGTGGGAGCAGGGGTGAAGCCCCGACTTTCTCATGCCGGAGAAGCCAAGCACCCCTGGAGCACACACTCTGCCATCAATGCGTGCACACAGCCACTGGCCCAGAACTCTTCTGCCATCCTCTATTGTCACGTCTGGCTCCTGGCTCCAAACACGCCCAGCAGCACCACTTCTGTAAAGGGCTTTGCTGCTTACAACCTGCCTTGGTAGCAACCCTGCCCCTGTGGGAAGATGGATATTGTGCTTCCCATTTCACAGGAGAGGAAACTGAGGCTCAGGGATATTGTAACTTGCTCAAGGTCACACAGTGAATACATGACAGGATTTGGGCTCAAATTGGTTTTCCCCAGCTGTAGTCTAATAACCTTTCATTCACTTATTCAGTCACCAAATATTTATTGAGGACCTACTATGTGCAACAGGCCCTGCAGAGAAAGGCGTGGGTAGGGCCAGTGCCACCTCTGCCTGATGAAGCCTCCAGTATCTAAGGAGGAGATGCACGAGTATCTAATCGATTAAAATTAAGTGTGGTGAGTGTTGTGGCCAAGGAAGTACATTTATTAAACATCGTGCCGGATATTCTGCCCGAGGCTGGAAATACATTTAAATGAATGAATCTTGTGACCAGTCCAATCTCCAGGGACCTGTTGCTGCTCACACTTGATATCCACCTTAAATGTGTCCAGCCATTGGCCTGGGCCATGGCTGTCTGCATGGGGCAGAAGGGGACGCTCCCCCGGGAGCTGGGCAGGCTCCTCTGAGTCCTCCCTGACAGCGCAGGGGCAGTGAAGACCTCATACAAAAAGCACAGTGGCTGGATGCAGCCCAGAGAACCGAGCACCCTGCTGGTGGTGGGCTGTGCTAGGTGGGCGTCAGGGTGAGTGGAGGCCCCGTGGAGGCTGCATGGCGGGAGAGGCTCACAAACAGCCATACCTAATCAGCTGGCACAAAATGCGTTCTCTGCATTTCTGTTTCAATTGCATGCTAAATAATTAACTTTTTTATTAAATTGAGACTTTTTTTAATTTACTTTTCATTAGTTTAAATCCTTGAGGGGTACAGCATCACATGGATTCTGTGTCTAATGGCCTTAGCAGGAAAGTTGCTTCGGAATTTGGTTCGAACCATGCCACTGTTTCCCTGGGCCAGAGTTACCTTTCCCCAGATTACTGTCTGGTTTTGTTCAGTTTGCCACCAGGAGTCACTGTGTTGTTCTTTGCTTTGTATACATAAGCACATCTCTCGCCCAAATAGAATTCAGTTTCATCTCGGGCATAAACACCTTCAATGTTAAGAAGAGCTGTATGCTCTCTTTGGTTCTGGAGACCCTGCTTACAGCCAGCAAAAATGGCCTTGGACCACAGCCTTCCAGATATATTTGCCTTCCTGTTCCCAGCAGACCTCCACAGGCTCCAAGATGGCAGAAAGAGTTAAATGAAGACAGTTTGCCCTATCAGAAGTAGCTGTCCTTGGCATGAAATGTACAAGGAATTTACAGAATAGTAAGGAAAACAGAATAGCCATAATGATAATCCCCACCACTCACTGAATACTCATTACGTCCTCTACAATCACCATGTGAAGCGGTGTTGCATAGACTGGGGAGCTGAACTAAGTCTTGTCCCCGAGGTCTCCCTGCTAGGAAACGGTAGAGGCAGGACTCAAACCCAGGTCCTTCTGATGGCAGAGCCCCCCTCTTTACTGCAAAATCTCCCAGTACCATCCGACATGGAGGCAGTGGCTTCAGGGCTGGCTGGGACTGGTGAGAGGGGAGGCACGTGGAAGGGCTTTTAGCATCTGTGGGGACTGGTCAGAGAGCCAGTGGCGGTAAGGGCATCCTGAAAGAGGAAACATGTGCAAAGCCAGCGATCTGACACAGCCTGGGTGTGGCGTCCTTGGGTGGTGAGGATGGGGTGGAGAGAGAGTGGCCAGCGGTGGGCAGAGGTCCCTGCGTCCAACACCTTGTCTGCCCAGCCAGGGGACTCTGGGGTTTTAAGGACTGGCCGTGGGGTGAGGGGAGCATACTGTCATCATGTTTGTTGTCTTTCACAAAGAAAAGTTGGAGGCAGTTTGGAAAACACTCTGGAGCCTGACACGTGGGAGATGAGTCAGGAGGTCACGTGTCTCCACATTTCTAATTTTGTACCCTCTTCAGCAACAAAGTCTTTACAACACATTCTCAGCAGATGTATGCTTATTCACAAATGATATACGATACAACTGTATTCACACATTGCATGCATTGAAACATACACAAAAAGTAAACACTGAAAACATGACGTAAAAATAAACGTAAGTCTTGGAACTTGACGGAGGTGGCAGCTGCACAGCATTGTGAATGTACTCAGTGCCACTGGGTTCTGCACCTAAAAATGGGGAGTTTAATGTTATGTGTTTTACCTCAGTAAAAAACAAACAAGTGTGAGTAGAGAGACATTCAAGTCTTCTCTTCCCGCACCCCAGTGAATGGTCCAGCTGCCCGGGGTGCTGTGCCCGGGGGTGGGCCTGGCCGTGGGAATGGGGAGAAAGGATCCAAGTAGGGTTCAAGAGGTAGAATGCACAGGGCTTGTTGTTGGAGGTCAGAGATTCTTCAGGAATAAAGAATGCAGAATGCAGGAAGACGCCACATTTCTGGTTTGGACATAGGAGAAAGGAAGGTATTCCCCTTGCCAGGGACGTGATGTGGCCAGTACTGGGATAATTTCCCAGTGGTTGGCATAGGATTGGGTGGGAAAGTTTCTATGTATGTCCAGAAGTGAATCCAGTCTGAGGACAAGGACGGCCCTGTCTGGATGAGGATGACAGAGGGTCAAACCTGAAGTAGCCAGACTGGTGGAGGCAGAGCAAGAGGCAAGAAGGAGATAAAACCAGGAGAGGGACAGGGAACGAGGGAGCAAGCCTGGAACCAGGCAGGAGGGAATTTGCAGGTCACGTGGTAAAGGGGGAGAGTTTCATTCTGGTTGGTCACCCCTGAGGTGCCTGGGGGTGTTCCGGGCAAACAGCAGAGACTTGTGAGTATATGGATGTGGGCTTGGCAAGTAGCATCCAGAGAGTGGAAGAGGCCACCGTGGAGAACATGAACCACTAGGCTGAGAGTGGAGCTTGGGGAAGGGCAAAAATTAAGAAGCTGGCTGAGGAATGGAGGCCTGGCAGTGAGAGAGATCACCCGACAAAACCCAGGAGAGTGTGGAGTCATGGGGGCCAGGGGGAAGTTCCGGAAGGAAAGAAATAGTCAGCACTACAGGGGAGGCAGATAAGATAGGACTAGAAACCTGTCCCTTGGCCAAGCTCCCTAGTGTCGTTAGCAAGGGCAATTCCAGAGGGAAAAGTGTGGGGCCAGAAGTCCCACTGCGGGGGGTCGACCTGGGGATGGGATACGAGGAGGTGAAAGCCCTTCAAGCAGAGCAGCCTTAGTCCTTTGAGTGCTCGGCTAGTGCTCTTTCTCCTTTCCCAGTGTACCCTTGTCCTAGAAAGATCTAGAAGACTTATTACAGTGCAGAGGCAGGATGAGCCTCTGGTCCTGGTCTCTTGGATGTCCAGCTTGCAGAACTAGCAGAGCTTTGGACAAGTTAAGCAGTCCATTGAAACCAGCATTCCTGATAATAACACATTTAAGGAATTGCAAAATGTTCCTGGGATTCGTCTAAGGAGCCTGCCCAGGGTTAGGGAGCAGCGGAGCAGTAGAGACCTTCCCCGTGGCCTCCATGACCACCTTCCTCCAGTTCCTGTCAGGTGCTTCCGGGGTTCCTGCTTCCAGCGTCCTGGCAGACCACGCCCCGCAGCAAGTGAGAGGAGACTGGCTGGGTGCCGGGTTTAGTCACTCGCCTCCACACTTTCACATCCTCTACCAACACCTGCACACTTGGGTTGTGACCACACGCTCTCTTCCTGTTTGTACAGAAGGTGCCATTCAGAAAGCTCGCCAGTGAGAAGGGAGCCCTACGCTCAGCCTCAGAAGAAAGAAGCTGACAACATCTCTGGGGGAGAAGGACAGGAGCGTGGAGCGGAGAGGTAAGCTCCGGTGGACAGCGTCTGGGCCCTCTGAGCTGCGTGGGGTGGAAGAGGGGTAGCCCTGGCTGTGAACCCTGCAGGGTGGGACCCTGAGTAGCCGGGCCACCCCGCTCCTCAGGCCAGCATCAGGGAGCATTCCCTGCCTGCCCCAGAGAGATTATCCAGCCCCTGGCAAACAGCTGGAGAGAGTGAGAAGGAAGAGATGGAATGTGACCAAAGCCAGTTGTGCGTGTGCGTGCGTGTGTGTGTGTGTGTATGTGTATGTTTGTGTGTGTGTAGCATGTAAAGAAGACACACTGAGGTGTGAACATGCTCACACACATTCATGGTGCTGGAGGTCCACGGACCTTATGAAAAGTGTATCTGAACCTTATGGAGACCATTAGCTATACCTCCAAAAAAGAAGCCATGACATGGCCAACAGACTGGACCCAGTGAGTGAGCTGGTCACAGGAAGGAGAGAGTGTGGGTGGTTCAGCCTAAGGTCACCATCACTTCTGCAGAAATAACTTAGAGTGTATGACCTCCTCCCTGTTAGGGGGTACTAGAGTTATCTGTACATTCCCTGGACAGCACATTGTGTATGTGTATATGTATGTACGCATGTGTATGCACATATACACAGCACATTATGTGTGTATATACACACACACATATATATACATAAACACATACGATACAATATAAAATAGCATAGTGACCATATTTGTGAAACCAAAGAGAACTAATAGTATGATTAATTAATAATATGATTAATTAATAATATGAATAATTAATAATATGTGATTTCCTTGCTATTCAAGTCTCACAAATATAAAAGTGAAATCATGTTTAGATATGCATTTCATAATCCTTTTTATTCAAAGAGGGGTAGATCCCATTAGATGAGGACTTTTCATGTAGTCTAGGACCCGTTCTTGCAGTAAGAATAGCTAAAAGCCAAATGTCCACAATAACAAGTGGCAGTAACCTCATTCTTTGAGTGTTGATTATACAAACTAAGTAATCAATTTTTCAAAAATTATTGTCTCTGCTTATATCAAAAGCATTTTTTCCTTGGTTCAGAATTTAGGAATTATCTAACTGCAAGAGTACCTTCCTTTACTCAGAGCTGTCCTGTCTCATTGCTGAAATGAGTATATTACAGTGAAAGTAAAACAAACATTCAGTATTCTTGGGGTTTTGCTTTTGTTTCTGTTGACTGCTATTCTCTTGTTCTGGGCATTAGGGACTTAGTGTTTAGTTGTGTCATGCATACTTTTATTTAATTTACATTTAGAAAATGGAAAAAATACATGACTTATTAACATTAGTGTCACTAAAGTTGATATTTAACCCCCCACTGCTAAATTTGACTAGCTTAAAAAAATAATGGAAAAAATATGGATTGCTCTTTTGCTAGACTTCAGGGTTCAAATCCCAACTCTAACACAGTGGCTTTGGGCAAGTCACACATCTCTCTGATCAGAGTTCCTGCATCTGTACAATAATAGTCCCTAACTCTTAAGTAAGGATTCAATGAGATAACACATGCAAAGTGTTTCTGAGAGTGCCTGGAACATTGCAAGGGCTCGATGAGTATTAGTGGCTATCATCATCATCATCATCATCATCATCATCATCACCGTCATCATCATCACTACAACTTTCTGTGCAATTAAGCAGTCAAATTTGAAGGGAAATAGTAGGAGGTCAGGAAAAGTGGAAAGTGGGAGCTGGGATGTGTAAAATGGGTTTGGGAGGAGACACTTAAGGCCGGAGCAATGGCACCACATGCCTTACACTGCAGAGGGGCAGGGAGCAGGAGGCAGGAAAAGAAGCACAGGACGCCCCTCCCTAGAAGGCTTGCAAGGGAAGCAGGCACTGGAACTTGGTGGGTTCGATCATGTGTGCTCATTCACATCTTGTACCTCTAGTGCACTGCAACCTAGGAAAGAGATACAGGTAACCATGACATCCAAACCATAGTACACAACAGTGTGTCTAGTGCCCCTCGGCTGTGAGGCCTGGTGCTCAGCATTTCACACGCAATCTTTGATTGCGTCCGGGCCATTGTGACTATGCCCGTTTTAGAGAAGAGGTTGATAGACAGCCTTAGAGTGCAGAGCTGGGAAATGGCAGCCTTGGGGTCTATCTCCATATTCTGTGCCCTGAGCCCCCACGCATCAGGTCTAGAATATGAAGCACGTGGTAATGATTGTGACCAATGAGGAAGCCAAGGCCCACAGAACTTAAGAAACAAGTTCAAAGTCTCAGTGAGAGTTGAAAGCTTGGTGGGGAACTGGATGCTGGTGTCCGGCATCCAGACTATTCTACACCACTGTTCAGAGGAAGGACGCCTGGGTTGACAGGTACAGAACCCCCTCAATAAACCACTTTTAACTTCTTCAGTTTCTTTATCTGTAAAGTGGGTAAAATAACCTGTGCTACATAGTTCACAGGGGTTTAAGAGGATCCAATGAGGTTACATATGTAAAATACTGTTGTATTATTTCTCAGTCACATAAGGAAAAAATGTCAAAAGCCACCTTCAGTAAAGGCAAGTTAAAAGGAAAGGAAAAGTACAAATGATGTTGGTTCTTAATGACATGTCGTTAAGTACGATTTAACTTGTTCTTTCAAATGGCTCCTTTGCACTCTCTGGTACTGATGCTTCATAATTAGTTGAACTGTTCCCATACATGGAAATTTAGTTGATTTCCAATTTTTGAATATTACAGATTAAAGCACAATGACTGTTCTTCTACATATCCTTTAGTGTAATCAACCTACCCATTCTTTTATTTTTTGCAAATCTGATAAGCAAGTGGTGTTATCTCATTTTTGTTCTTATTTGCTTTTCTTTGATTATTTGTGAATTGATTCTCAATATTTGAAAACAGAGCTTTGCAACCTAAAAACAATATTCCTCATCCAGTAGACAGCCAAAATACACATTTCTTGTAAAGTGAAATGGCACCATTTTTCTCATGATTAAGATACAAGCAGGTGTTGGTATACAAATATAAACCTATTAAAACATATCTTGCATAAGTATTCCTCTTTATAGCTTTTATCTGTGCTAAAAATGGAGGATTATAATGAATACAAGACAACTAGGCTCCTGCAATAACTAATAAACATGACAATTTGATTTATTGCTGCTCCTCTGCTATAACCTGTTGACAGATTTTTCTTTATGGAAAAATTACCATGGTTTAAATCTCTATCATATGGCACTTAATTCAATTGACAATATGTTAGCAATTAGATCCTGCTTAAACTACCATCAGCCAGCAGACCAGGGGACATGTTAAGTAGGATGACAATCAGATAACTAGTAAAACGCTTTGTGGCAGCTTTCTCAGGGCCAAGGAGCAATATGGAGACAATGCATAATGAGGAGAGAAAGGGCAAATAGAGCTTTTACTTTTCCCCATCCTCAAAATTGAAATTGTTTGAAGTTCTTAAAGCATACAAAGAGTTTGTGTTTGAGTTGAGAGTTGTATAAGTTGCTGTTCACCACTCCCTTTCCGCCCCTCCCTCCTCTTGCCTCCTTTGATGATAAATTTGCAAACTAAAGGGCATTCTACCCTCAAATCCTCTCCAATGTGAAGATGCAGAACTTCAACTCAGTTGTCCTGTCCTCTGTGTTTTAAGATTTCACCTTTCTCCCAAGCCCTGGATGATGACCAAGATAAGAGAGAAATCTTTTTGAGTAGAATGAGCTCCCTTTTCTTATTTTCCTCTTGGAATCAGGCTGTAGCAGACAGTGCTCCCGTTGCAAAAGAGAGAAACCAAATGGGGCTGTGCTGAACAAAAAGACCATCTATTGGAACAATACTGGGGACTGACCAGACTTAAAATAGAGCAGCAAGCAAAGGTAAGGCCACCGTGAAGAAGCACAGGAATGGAAATGTGGCAATGGCCTGAGCCACAGAATGTGGCCGCCACGTGACAGGCATGAACTCAATTGTTCCCACATTGAGATGTCACTATTTAAAATCCCAGAGAGAAGGGAAAGAGTGATGGACCACATTTAGGTTACATGCCTGTCCCCTGGGGAAAGGTTGGGTCCATCAATTTGAGTTCAGGCCTACTTCCTAAAGCTACTCGGTGAGGCATCCCCCAAGGTAGACTGCAGTGGTAATAGAAAGGGGGGATGGATGGTGGTGACAGCAACAAATCACAAATGTCTCCCCCTTGGTCATTGCTGGGCAGCCTCTGAGTGGAGGCTGGTTTGTTATAAATGGGCAAGATAGCCATTGGTGGTTTTGTTTGCATAGATAGGCATGTAAAAGAGAGAATTAGCAGACTGCCATCCCATGCTTCCCACATTCTCATTCTGGTCTCTACTCCTACAGCTGGTAGGGGAGTATGAAGACCAAGGAATTTTCTTAAGGACCCAAGCACTTATATGGCACTTCCCTCTAAATCATAGTACTACATATCATTTCCCCAGCTCCTACTTTACACTGAGGCTCTAAGCAGTTAAGTGACTTGCCCAAGTGCACACAGTTAGATGTGGGGTTCAAACCCAGTCTATCAAACTCTAAAACCTCCCCTACCAGCTGCCCTAGAGTGATCCTGAGTCCAGGCTGCATTGCAGCAGCACATGTGGTATTATTTGAATGAAATCTCTGTCCTCCAGGACAGCACCATGTATGCGTGTGCGCGTGTGTGCTCCAGGCACACATAACCAGGAAGAATGCTGAGAGGAAAGTTAGGGGCTCAGAGGAAAAACATCCCATATGTTATAACTTTGCCGGGGCTGTCCCTGCTTCTAAATACCGTGACAATATTTTCTGAAGCAAAGATCAAAGAACATATGGTCTGACTCATGGGTTAACAAAGGGAAAAATATTTGCAATCGGGAATATCTGGGACACACTGAGATGTGTGGCTGCAATCATTCCCACAGCACCTGGAAATCATGAAGTTCTTCGGGAAACACCATGAAATACCGACATATTAAATTCCATCCTCCAAACTAGGAATGGTTTTACTAGCAGAATTAGGACAGCCTTATACATCGGTTACATAATTCCATACCTGTGAGACCCCATGCCCATGAAAATAACAAAGGTATCAAAATATGTTTACATTTTTGCATATAAATAAGTTTTCTTACCACAAAAATAGCCAATAAGAAAATACAATGAGAAAAAGGGATATAACTCACAAAAGGCACCAACATTTAAATACCTAGAAAAGAATTTAAGTGGAAACACACAAGACCTATATGAAAAAAAAATTTACAAAATCTACTTGGGGGAAATAAAACATATGAATGAAACACGTACCATGGGGAAGACTCAACATCAACTCTCACCAAACTAACTTATACATAAGAAAATTCAATTCCAATTCCAATGCATTTGAGGATGGAGAGGACTTGATAAAATGCCAATCTAAGATTCCAAATGAATTTTAGATGAGAACAACCAGGATATTTTTGAAAAGGGAAGTAAAGAGGAGGTATGGCGCTTGCCTTGTCAACTTTGAAAGCTTCAGTGGTCACATAGTTCCAGATAGATAAACAGATCAATGGGGAGAAGAGAAAGTGCGAAAGTACCCACTCACACACACTCAAACATGTGCAAATTTAGCATATGAGAAAAGCCCCTTTTTGAATCAGTAATTTCAGGCATGAGGAAAGTAAAATCAAGAGTGGTCAACTTTCATTTGCCTTGATGCTTCTGCCCATTTGACAGTTATTCACTCTTTCCTCCTTGCAACACTTTCCCGCTCTGCCTCCAGACCCTCCTCCTACTCTCTTCCCATCTCACTGGCTGCTCCTTCTCTGTCTCATCTTTGAGTTCCTCTCCAACGCTTCCACATTTCCAGGCAGTGAAGGGCCCCAGTCCTCCACCTGCTCTGCTGTCTACATACACGCCCCCAGTGATCCCGTCCAGTATAACCACTGAGACACCAGTGATGCCCTAACTCACATCTCCTGACTTCCTGTCTGACGACAGACCCAGCTATCCTGCAACACGCAGCCCCTCCTGGATGTACATTCAGCCTCACTACGTGACCTTCCCCAACAGCGTCGCTCATTTCTCTAACTCCAGCCCTGCTCCTGCCGCGGTCTCCTCACATTGCCACAAAGCCCCTCATTCTTCCAGCGTCAGCCCCGCGCCTTGGAGCCATCCTTCACTCTTTTCTTTCACAACCCACAGCTAATCCATCAGCAAATCCATCCAGAATTGAATCGCTTCTCACCACTTCCGCCCCTACCCCCTGGCCCGAGACCCTGTGGTCTCTCGCCTGCTCCCCAAACTTGTCTCCTTTCCACACTCCCTCCTGCACTCTGTTCTCAGCACAGACCCAGAGGAATTCTTGAAACACTGAAGTCAAAATATGTAATTGCTCAAAACCTTCTAATGGCTTCTTACCTTACTGTTCTTTTTGTCTATTGTGACATAACCAACTGCCTCCAACCATGATGGCTTAAAATTAGCTTTTAATTTTGCTCAAGCTATGGTGGGGCGGGAATCCGGGCAACGTGGTTCTGGCGGGGCTGGCTGGGCGTGAGGATCCCCTTCCCCTCACATGTTCAGTGCCTTGTGTACGGCTCCTTGGCCTCTCTCTCTCTCTTCATGTGGCATCTCATCCCCCTCCCTGTGGCATGGGCCCCTCACAGAATGGCCATCGCATGTGCTAAATTTGCACTTTCCCCATTGTCATTGGCTTCCAGGGGGCAGGAAGCTGCCACACCAGTTAAGGGCTGCTCCCCAAACTGGCATGGCACCCTTCCTGCCATTTTCTGTGGGCCAGAGCAGTCACCAGGCCTGCCCACACTCAAAGAGGTTGAGAGAGAGAGAGTCTACATCCTGCAATGTCACCCCCATGGCAATGTCACATCACAGAAGAGCACATGGTGCATTGCTGTGGCTATCTTTGGGATACACAATCCGCTACACTTAATCCAACGCAAAATCCAAGGCTCTTACCATGCCCTATCAGGGTCTACACTGTCTCACTCCTGCGACCTCTCTGACCTCTTCTAGTACCCTCTTTTCTAATTTGTGGTTCTGCTGCAGTAGAGTGGACTCGTCACCCTTTAAAGCTTAAACACTACTACCTGATGGCCTTGTGCCTACTGCTTCCTCTGCTTGGGGCTCTTCCCGAGATGCATGGGACACCTCTCACCTCTTCAGGTCTCTGCCTAATGCCACCATATCCCTGACCACCCTCTATAAAATCAGCAGCCCAGCCCCTCCCTGTCCACTGCATTTAGCACCATCTAACATATGTATTTAGTTGCAGTTATCTGCTCTTCCCATTAGAATGTAAGTTCCCTACTACATCCCAAGGACCCAGGACAATGCCTGCTCATAGTAGGTTCTAGATAAACTATTTGTTAAATAAATGAATGATTGGATGAATAGCTTTTCAGTAAATGATAATCAAACACTGTATAACTGTTAAAGGTGGTAGAGAGGAGAGTAAAACTAGATGCATACCTAATACATTAAACCAAAATAAATTCTAGAAGGATCTTAATATAATATAATAAAGCTTGAAAATTACTAGGGAAAATTCAGGTGAATATTAAATGATCTTGGGGTGAGAAATGTTCTTTTAAGCTTGATAATAAATAAATGAAGTATAAATGAAAATAAGGATAGATTTGACTTTGTCAAAAATACCATAAAACAATAAAAAGGTTAAAAGCAAACCTGGAAAAATAATTCAATATGTAATGAGAGCTTACTATCCTTAATATATAAAGAGCTCTGTCAAATAAATTCAGAAAAAAATACAAATGCCTAATAAACATTTAGGAAGACAAATTTTACTTCACTAGTAAGCCAAAGCTACACACTGAACTACTGTAATATTGATAACATTTTAATGTTGATATTAATGTTGAAAATGCATATTTTTATACAGTGCTTGTATGAATACAAGTTGGTACAAACTTTCCTGTGGGAAGTCTCCTCTAGCTATCAAAAGCCTTAGAAACTGGACATTTTTCCTAGTGAATTTATGTACAAGGATATTCATTTTATCATATGTGTTTGATATGTGTTCTACCATAGCAAAAACTTGGAAACAAGCTGTCCAAAGACAGAGAGTGGCTTCAGTAAATTGTAGTGCATCACTCCTATAAAATACTATATAGTCATGTAAAATCTTGATGTAGATCCCTTTCTAGATGTAAAGATGACTGCCTTATGTTGTTAGATGAAAAAAAAAAAGCTGGTCACAAAGTAGTATGTAGAGCCAGGTGTGGCAGTGCACCTGTAGTGCCAGCTACTCCGGAAGCTCAGGCAGGATGGTAAGTTTGAGTCCAGAAGTCCAAGGCTGCAGTGCGCTATGATTGTGCCTGTGAATATCCACTGCACTCCAGTCTGGGCAGCATAGCAAGACTCCGACTCTAAAAGAAAAAAAAAAGTAGTAAATATAATACGACTGCCCTCTGGTTAAAAAAAAAAAGCCCCCGAAGCAAAAAATAAACATACATACTAGATACACATCTAAACATTAAGGTGGATATCTCCAGCACTGGAATTGTGAATGAGTGCAGTTTTTTATTCTTTTTTGCTTCTTTTATTTTAAAAGACTATATTGCAGCAAACGCATGACAAAACAAAACAAAACAAAACACATTTGATACCTGAGATAATCCTTCCCATTAACCTAATTTCTTCTTTCAAATATGAAAAGACCAGTATCATTTAATTTTTTAAAAATTTTAATAATATATTTTATTTAATACAAAACAAGAAAAAAGATCATTAAAGATTATTTCATTGTGTAATTCACATACAAACATGAAATAAGATATTTTATGTTCTTTGTTTAGTACTAAGTCTTCCGATTGGACTAACCATATTTCAAATGCTCAGCAGTCACACATGGGTAGCAGCTACCCTATTGGACAGTGAGGGTCTAGTTTTCATTTGGCATTCAGTATATATTGCCTGGATACTTAATTTTAAACTAAAGCTGAGGACGGAGAGGAGGAGAGATATTGTATACAGTCTCTTTTGTTAGTAACCTCTCTAAATCTCCCTAGTTCTTTTCTTCATTCTCTCTCTTCACTAAGTCATTATATATTATTGATCTTTCACTTTGATTAAGCAGAAAAAAAAAAGATTAAGCTGCACTCTCTGTCT
Organism: Avahi laniger; assembly: GCA_963575035.1. NCBI lineage: Eukaryota > Metazoa > Chordata > Mammalia > Primates > Indriidae > Avahi > Avahi laniger. The sequence continues at coordinate 34,773 of CAUYSK010003008.1, forward strand.
TTTCAGTAATGTTTGCTTTGTTTTGTATCTTCTAGAGTTGGACTATTTTCTGTTTTATTTTATTTATTTTTTGAAAATTATTTTTTTAATGGACAAATGAAAATTGCATATATTGGTGGTACACAGCGTGATGCTTTGCTATATACATATATTGTAGATTGGCTGAATCAAGTTAATTAACATGTGCATTACCTCACATACTTAACATTTTTTGGTGGTGAAACCATTTAAAATCTACTCTCTTAGCAATGTTCAAGTATGCAGTACATTGCTATTAACTGCAGTCACCATGCTGTGCAACGGGACTTACTCTTCCTTTCTAACTGCAGCATTATACTCAGTTCTAACAGCAGAATCCTAAGTGCAACCTGTAGGCTTAGAGTGGGAACCAGTTCTCCAAGACACAAAACTAAAAATGTTCTGCTAAAGAGGTTGGGCATGTGGTAAGGTGTTCCTCTCTCAGAGCAGGTGGAGCCTGCTCTGTCTCATCCTGCCTCCTTCATTTACTGGCTGGGTGGTGGTGGGCAAGCTATCCTGTCCTATAAAACGGGATGATGGTGTGCAGATTCAAGGAGCAATATAAGAACCTTTCTCAGAACAGTGTCTGGCATATAGTAGGTGCTCAATAAGCATTTGCTTTTCATATTACTATTATCTTCGAATGCCATGCATGACACATAGATGGAACTTTAAAAATGTTTATCCATTCTTTCACTCATTCATTTGTTCATTCTCTGGGGTGTGCGTGTTACACTACTTTGGGGGCAGTTTTTCACCGTTCGACTCATAAATATAATGAAAAAAGGGTGCTGTAGGAGCTCCTTAATTCTTGAGAAATCTATTTTAAAGGCTAGCCACTCCCAGGAAAACTACACTCACGTCATATTAATAATACTAACCTGAAAATCATACTCATTCAAGTAGCTTAAGGACTGAGAAAGCACCTTGGACAAACTGAATCAACACTTCCTAAGTTCGGTTAACGAAATAATAAAGTATGTCCCAGGGTGTGAATTTCCCAGGGTTAGTAAATTGCCCTGTTCTTAAAGAGTGGCTGGAATGCTGAGTGGATCTTTTCGTGTTTTAAACAGGGTGCTTATAATCTGGGGCTGGAGAAACATGGAGCTGAAAATATTGTTATGGAGTTTCTGACCATTAATTTTATGAGTCTATTATTCAATCTTTATTGTTGTCTGGCCTGCAATTATGTTTTTGTATTTTAGGAGATGTTTGACAATCTTTATTTAGAAATAAAGAGTGAGTAGTTAACCTCTGGACTGGCAAATGCCCTCTGTCACCTCCGCTGAGATTTCTGTGGTATCGTCCGTGCTTCCGAGGAGTTATCCCGGGAGGTGGCACATGCTCAAGGCAGTTGCAAGGGCAGTGATCTCATCACCCCACACCATGTCAAATGATTTTGCTTACAAACCTCTTACAACAACTCCAGGAAACTTTGTACACCAAGAATTCCTGGAAAGCAATATGTGAAACTGCTCCTTTGGTGCCCAGGGGCTTTTATGTCTTGGACAATATACATACTGTACTATGCACTGTCATAAGATTTGTGCAGGCAGTGATCTGCCCTTGGGGACCAAAATCCAGCCCATACTCCATTAGCTCAGAGAAAGGGACACCTTTTTTCTAATTCTCACAAAGGCATCAGAATCTCACCAAGCCCTGTGCCCATAAAGTGCACCCAGCCATGTGGGTGTCTCGTACTTCTGTGCACAGGATAGGCCCAGGTGAGGGGAATGTCTGGCAGAAATCTGGGGTACAGAAAGGTAAGCTGGCATGGAGCCTTGCCCACAGAGCATTCTCGGGCACATCCGTTTTAGGATGGATGACATCTTTGAGCTGAAAACCTAGCCCTGGATTCCTTCACATTGACTGTATTGGCGAACTTCTAGAAATTTCTAGAAACTTCATGCACTCTACCTGATTTTGGAGACTATGATCTTGATCATTTAGCTGTACATGCCACATGCTCTCAACTGACAGGGAGCTATGAAAGTGTGGCATATGCAATATGCCTCCCTAAGAGAAGGAGTCCCACCAGTGGCACTGGGCTGTGGCATGCCCCCTTTTCATGGACAGTACAAGTCGTATGAGGCAGAATTGCAGAGAGGCCAAGTGTCAAGGCTTTGATGAGTGTTAGACCTGGACTCAAATCCTAGCTGTGCCTCCTAGGATAAAATAATATTAATCATCACTCATTGAGCACTTCTTCCATACCAGGCGCTAGAAGCTATGTGGCCATGAGCAAATTACTTCTCTCTCTGAGTCTCAATTTACTCCTCAGTTAAAACAGTGGTAATAATGGATCTCTCGTTTGGGTCTTTGTGAGGATTTAATGAAGCTGTATGCAATGCATTTAGAGTGCCTGGAACAGACTGGGCACTCAGTAAAAATTAGCTATTTTGATTATTTAGATACCGGACCTGCAGCAACTTTAACATGCCAATTACTTGAAGAACAAGTAAATTAGACGTATTGGGAAGAGGGTTAATTCCTCAGACTGGTGGAACATTTTGTGAATCACAATAGTAATTTTCTAAATGGCTCTGGGTAACCTGGAAAACAGCAGTCATGTAACACAGGCCTTTTTGGTTTCCTGGAGACTAAATTGCCCACTGGAATGGCCTGACCATTACTTGCTCATAATGGAGACTTTTTTTTTTTAATTTAAAAATACTTTATTGCTAAAAAATGCTAACAATCATCCAAGCCTTCAGCAAGTTGCAATCTTTTTGCTGGTGGAGGGTCTTGCCTTGATATTGTCGGCTGCTGACTGATCAGGGTGGTGGTTGCTGAAGACTAGGGTGGCTGTGGCAATTTCTTCCCCCCCACCTTCATTTATTCATTTATTTGATAAACAATTATTTATTCAACCACCATCTTGCATCAAGTAACATGATAGTTGCCAATGGAGAGTACTGAAAAACATATAGTATGACATTAAATAATTTTGTACTTTATAAAAGTTAGTTGCCTTTAGGTATATCTAAATTGATTGTCTCAATCAATTAATATTTTTAAGAAATAAAAAAAATACAGAACAGTGGAACTATTTCTAAATTTTTTAAAAGATAAAATTGATCAGGTAAAATTAGCATTGTAATAACTGAAAACCAAAGTATAATGTTTGATCCTTTTTTAAATTTCAAAATATTAAGGGGATACAAATGTTTCTGTTACATAGGTATCTTGCTTAAGTTCGGGCTTTTAGTGTGCCCGTCACCAGAATACTGTTCATTGTGCCCAACAGGTAAGTTTTTATCCCTCAACCCACTCCCACCCTCCTCCCTTCTTGGATTCCAATGTCCTTTACATCTCTTTATGCCCATGTGTGCCCATCATTTAGCTCCCAATTATTAGTGAGAACATGCGGTGTTTGGTTTTTCCATTCCTCAGATATGTCACTTAGGATAATGGTTTCCAGTTCCATCCAACTTCCTGCAAAAGACATTATTTCATTCCTTTTTATGAGTGAGTAGTACTCCATGGTATAGATATATATGCCTCATTTTCTTTATCCACTCATGAATCGATGAGGACTTAGGTTGATTCCACATCTTTGCAATTGTGAATTGTGCTGTGATAAACATTCAGGTGCAGATGTCTTTTTGATAAAATTACTTCTTTTCCTTTGGGTAGATACCTGGTAGTGAGATTGCTGGATCGAATGGTAGGTCTACATTTATTTCTTTAAGGAATCTCCATACTGTTTTTCATAGAGGTTGTACTAATTTGCAGTCCCACAAGCAGTGTGCAAATGTTCCTTTCTCTCTGCATCCATGCCAGTATCTATTGCTTTTTGACTTTTTAATAATGGCCATTCTGACAGCGGCAAGGTGGTATCTCATTGTAGTTTTAATTTGCATTTCCCTGATGATTAGTGATGTTGAGCATTTCATTTTTTTTTTTTTTTGGCCATTTGTCTATCTTCTTTTGAAAAAAATCTATTCACTTTGGACTGTTTTATATATGTATATGGGTGTGTGTGTGTGTGTGTGTGTGTGTGTGTGTGTGTGTGTAACATTCAGTTATAGTACACTTGCCAGGAAAACTACTAGACTGATGTTTTTGCCTAAATAGTCAATCTTTTTTGTCTTGAATAAAGTGTCACATATATGATTTAGATTTCATGATCAGCTGATTGTTTGCATCAGGAAGCATCAATCCAGAATAATTGGCAAGTGGGTACAACATTCAAATGATATAATGATATTTCTGCTACATTCTTCTATGATTCTGGGAGGGAAAATCATTAGGTATTTTTGTTTTCAGAATCTCATCAAAATAGATCCTTTGGTTTAAGCGGTTGCTGCTATTAAGTTAGTCAATGTTGACAACGTAAATGAAATCAGGGAGACTGAGAAGATGGCCAGCCCTATTAGCTACGGACCTGGATTCTGTCCTGCGCCAGATGGACTCAAGTCACCTGACCGTTGGCCCTGACCTCTGACCCCACTCCCTTCCTCTGTTCTCATGAAATGTGTCCATAGGAAGGATATACAAATTAAATATCTCAGGGTTGAGACCTTAGAGGTCATCTATTCTAACCTCACTCCTTTCCCAGCACACTTTGGTAAGTAGGCATCAATTCTGTTTAACTACTTCTGGCAACAGAAACTTGTTTGCCTTTTGACAGGGCCATTCCTTTTCCAAAGAATTCAAATTACTTGAAAGTCCTTTATTTCAACCGAAATCAGCTTCTTTATATAATAATTTTCACCCTTGTGCCCCGTTTTGCTTTCTGGTGTCACAGTGTATAAATTTAAGACTATGAGATTGACATTGGCAAGCAGGTCATAATTCCATGTATTCAAAACCTCCTCTGGGCCAAATAATAATAACCAACATTTATTAATCTCCAGTGGCATGGGTTTGAAGAGGCAGACTCTGGAAAAGTCATTGCTTGAACTCTGAAATTAACCTTCCATGAGTGGGTCACTCTGGTCTTCCATAACCAACCACAAAAAACATCAGATGCCTCTAGAGAGTTTTTCCCATGAGGATGGGCTAGAGGAAGGAGAGAGAAAGAGAGAGAACTAGGGCCAGTATTATCCATACCTGTTACAAAGGAGCCCCCTGCTCAGAAAGGGAGCTAGCAAGACGGGGTTGAAGATCTACCTGCCCCGTGAATAATTGTTTCCTGATTGAAGATCTACCTGCCCCATGAATAATTGTTTCCTGACTAATGTTGACTCCTACAGGAGATGTATGCCATCCTGAGAGCTCTCCACGCCTCTGCGTAACTAACTCATCAGTCTCTGGTGGGAAGCCAGAGCCTCCTGGGGGCTACTCTTCTCAGATCTTGCTTATTTAGCTTCCAGAGCATTTGTGCAATGGTGGCACTGAGGAATGGTTGACGCTCAGAGGTCAGGCAAAACAGAACCTGGCTCTGACACCAAGCAGCCTCGTGACCCTGGGCAAATGTCCCCAACCCTTCTGAACCTTATGTTCCTTACCATATCAAAGAAGAATAACCCCCACCCCCACCCATGTGACAGTGTGACAATCAGGGCCAGTGGAAGTGTCAGAGGCAGAGAGAAAGGATTGAACATTCCAATTAAAATGTGACAAACGCGGTCAGTAATCCTGGATTTTCTAAACAGCTGAGTCATGGACACTAAACATCTGAGGGAACATCGTTCACTTTTTCTCTGACTAGATAAATGGGGATGGCAGATTTACCTGCCGGAGATGACAGGCTGATACCTGTAGGAGTGACACCAACTGGGACTGCCAACAGTATTCCTATAACCTCACAGAGCAGCCCAACAGCTCATTGAAGCAAATTTATATGCATCAGCACTGTTTTCATCTTAGACTTTAAACAACTTTAATTAATAATACCCTGCTTTCCCAGTGTGTCAACACAGCTCTACCTTTTCATTTTGAAAGAACTTAAATAAATATAGAAATAAAATATTCAATTATTGGAAATAGAAATGAGAGAATATAATTGATTTGAGAGGCTTTTGCTACAAAAATTCCCCAGGGCCACCAACTACATTTTATCAAAAAAATCACTCCCTTATATTTCTACATTTCTTATGTAATAATTTTGAGTTTCTCAGGGGGGAAATAGTAATATTGAAAGAAAAATAATTATGACAAGTATTAAAGATCAGAGAGCTGGATTCCCCTGGTGTGCAACCAACATCCTGGGAGTAAGTTAAGTGCCTTAGAAAGCGACATGAACTCTTGTCATTGAGTAAATTACTGCTTCGATGCACTAACAAGGACCCTAGTGGATTGGAAGAGTTAATTCAGCTTCCCAGAGCACCGAGCCTAATCCCCATGCAGCATTTGTGCTCTGTGAGAATCTGGATCTGTGTTCATCCACATCTATTTCTGTCTTCTAAGAATGGGCACTTCTGCAGAGTAGAGCCCATATCTTTACAGTTATCTCTGGCAGCTGGCCCAGCTCCAAGCTCCTGAGAGCCCAGTAAACACTCCTCCGGCTTCCTGAATAGAACATGCTCTGCCACTGATCAATGCCTAAATTGTCTTGATAACATTTCTCTGCCTCCCTGCTAAACCAGTGTCACAACTTCCTGACAAGCACCAACACTTTGGTGATGAGAAAATCCAGCCATTTCTGCAGCATTTGCAGCACATCTTATGCAATTAGCACACAGCTTGTGCAATAAGTTGACCACGTTCTATTTGGTTATCTAAGGGGTAGCATTTTCTTCTTCCTTATTGGTAGCTGGGAGGTATTAGATGCTAAAAATAGAATCCAAAAGCCCAATCCAATCCTGATTGTCCAGGAACAAAGTCACATGGCAGCTCTGGTCCCAAATGCATGCACAGAGCATTTCTTGAGCAATTCATCAACATCCTGAATGTGGCTGACAAAGCCCTTGTAGACTTGGCCCCTGCCTACTCCCCAGGCTCACGTGGAGTGTTCTGCCCACATCACACACCGCTCCAGCCACCTGGATATCCCTTCTACCTTGAGTCTTCAGGTCATACCCTCAGCCTGGGACACTCTTCCCTTGCCTGGTTGATTCTTCCTCCGGGTCTCCTCTTACATCTCCTTTTCCCAAGGTGACCGCCACCTTCATGGTATGTCCCATTCTTCCGCATATTTTCACAATTACAGTTTTTTCATCAAAATAATACCTTCATCTGGTAATCACACAATGTTGGAAAGCAACAGCCTCTGGCCCTTTTCCACCCCACCCAATACCATTCCCCAGAGTAGATGTCTTTTCATTCACCATTTGTCAAGCAGGTGTGCGAGGCACCCAACCACTGTAGGCTCTAAGGATGCAGCACTGAACAAATGAGACTGACATGGTCCCCACTGTAAGGGTGTTTCCATTCTCTGCTCTTCTGGTTTTGCCTCCTTATAGGCAACATGATTACACCTATATTTTTTTAATTTGTCAACAATAAATCATATTTATAGACCCTCTAATATGAAAATCGAGGATTTATCTCAATAATACCATCCCTCTCCTCCCAGATTCCTGGACACTCTCAGTGTCTGAGTGTCTGACATTTGCATTGTTATCTTTGTTCTTCTTGTGCTTATAGTTATAATTTAAAGTATTATGTTAAATCTCCATTTCTCACTTCATCAGCTTTCGATGATCTCTCTCTTGATTCCCCACTTTAAAAGATGTTATTGGTAGCCCTTCCTTCTTCTTCACCTTCCATTCCCACCTGTCAGGTCCCATTTTTTCAGATAAATGTTTACTTTTTATTTTGTCTTGAAGTTGGAACCAAGTTGCCGTGATTCCTTCACAGACTGATCAGGTCATGAGTTAGGAGTATGTTCTTTTTAATAAATCCAACATCATGATCCTTGGTCTAATCAAGGTTCCAAGAATCACGGTTCAATAGAATTTCTCTGTCTTTATTTTTATACTCTAATATTACCACATTTTACTTTGTTTCATATATGAATTATGGCGTTATTACACATTGGAGTTTATTATATATTCCTCCACCTGATTCTTGGAGTTTCCAACTGATGTTGTTGTTCTCTTGTATGAGTTACCCTTGATTAATTCTCCCTATGTCTGTCTTTTCTATTAAGTCCCCCTTTTTTCCTGGAGACCTCAATCCCTCACCCCCCAACCCCACCCCAGTGCTTCTCCTCCGTTTGTACTGCCTGCCCTCTGAGCCTCCTGTGTCATCCTCATGTTGTGAATTGTTTTCACTGCTGTCAGGGATCTGGATTGGAACCACAGTTTTGCTGGACCCCACAACTTCCTTCTTATTCCACTTTTGTTTTTATGAGTATATTTTCAAATACCCATAAAGAAAAAGATGCATGGAAAATACACTTTCTAAGATCTTTCTGTCTGAAAGTATCCTTACTCTGCCCTCACACTTGATTGGTATCTGGCTGGGAATAGAAGCCTTTTGAAGTTTCTTTTTGTCCCTGGCACTCTGACACATCAAAGATGTGTCTAGGCTGGCTCTTTTCACCAGTTCTAGACATACAGGAAGTCCTTTTAAATCTGAAGAATTTTGTCCTTCAGCTTTGGAAATTTTTTCTTCAAGTATTTCTTTGATAATTTTTTCATCTCCAACCTTCTACATTAAACCATTTAGACTGATCTTCTAGGATCTCTCTCATACTTTTCAATTCCTTTGCCTTTTTCTCCCTATAGTCTAAGAGACGAGAGAAAGTCCTTGGGTTTATTTTCTAGTCCTTTAAATTTTTTTTTTAATTTTCCAATTAGTCTTTTAAAAAAAAAATCTGTGAGCGCTCTCTTTTATTCTGTTTCTTTTTCTCAGCATTTTGTTTTAATTTTAAGGGTGTGATAGTTTCTTCAAAATCCCCCTAACATATTAAAGTGCTTTTAATGTTGTCTTCTGTTCACTATTTGTCATTTTTTTTCCATGGGTCATTCTTGTTTTATTCAGTCTTTCTTTCTTTATATGCCTGGTGATTCACAGTTTTGCATTTCTATCTAAGTGACTGTGTTTCATGTGCTTACTATTAGTACGTCTATGTTTTAGCTCTAGCCTCTCTGCTTTAGAACCGTGAGTGGGATGGGGTGGGACATGTCTGCTAGGAAACTTTGCTTCAGGGTAGGATGATGGTGAGCAACAATCATCCTGGAAATGTGTAAGTGCTAAAATGAGGAGGGATTTATTCCAGTACCCCAACACTATTAATGCCTTTTTACAAATAGGAAACCAAAGCTCAGAGACTTGCCTGTGGTTAGACTGCTAGTATATGATGAAGCCAAAATCTGAACTGGACTCTACCTGATGAGCACATTTATTCTCAATCCATAAAACCAAATAAATTTCAGTGTAAAGTGAAAGATAGCATTATATGAATCATTAACTATTTTATTCTATAGACTTTTGTATGCTTTGATGATCATATCACCAGGAGCACACTAGAACTCTGCTCCTTTCCGCTGATGTAACAAGCCATTGTGGTTTTTTTTTCCTCTTAAGCAATTAATCCACTCTCTGCTACTAAAGAAAATGAGATAATTAAATTTCACTCACAGTCAGAAGACATCTAAGCAGAATTAACAGTTTCAGAGGAACTATGTGCTGTAGAACTTGAGGGAATAATTTATCCCTGGATTGGCTGAGCCAAGAGATGGCAGACATTTTTGGATTATTTATAGTAGATGTTAAAGCCATATTCTTCCTAATTCTAAGGTTTTCTTCTGATTCTGAAGGTCATGGCAACTTCACATTTTTAATGTCCACTTTTTGAGCAACTGTTGACAATAGATATGATCTTATTAGAAAATCACTTCTAAAAATTCAAAAATAAGCATTTATTTATCACCTACAAAATTAAATTTTGGCTTCTTAATTCAATATTTCCCAAATCTTTCTGGGAGGTGGTAATAGATGTCCCATGAAAAATGCATTCCAAGGTCAAATAAGTTTGATCCACATTGGGTTACATGAAGTTAAATACTTTTCTTTGCTGCAGGTCTTCTCAGAGTCTTTCATTGCTAGCATTGTGAATCTCTAAGAGATTTGAAATCTGAGAAAAGCACATTTTGGGAAATGCTCAACTTAGAAAACCCACATTTTGAGAAACATTAACTATTTATTAAAGAGCCATTTTGCTTTCCTCTCCAGAAACATGCTTGTCCTCAATTACTCACACCTGGGCCATGACTCTTAGGCATCTAGTTTTCCAATTTGGGCTCATATAGGCAGTTTTTACTACTTTGGATTGGGCAACCTCATTATTATATTCTTCGTTCTCTGCCTCACTGCTGTCACCACCTCTCTCTTAATTTTACCCTTGAATGATACTGTATTTTAATGCCTCAGTTTCTGCAGCTGAAAAGTGTTGACAAATTAACACATTAGGTTTTAGTAAGAAAGGAAAAAGAAAAGTCACAGCCTACATATTAATTAATAAAGGTGGTAACAAATTTGTAATAAAATTCCTGATTTTGGAGGGTTTCCTCACAATCACCTCAACCTTTAAGTAAATAATGCCCCATTGTGGTAAACAACAAAATTAAAAGTATGCAATTACTTGGGCTGTAGGACAATGGAAGAATGTATCAATGAAAAAGGAGGCAGGAGGATTCAAGTTGTGCAAATGTGGAGAAGGGCCACTTTGGACAGTAACACTCATCACTATGTACCAGCCTCTGAAGCATTAACTTCCCCAATTTGTGTAAAACATCATGATTTTGCTATTGATTTGGCTGACACCTCCTCCCCCATCTACCATCATGTTTAGTTGATGGCCTCGCCCCACCCATCTGCCCGAGTGAGAACTTCCGAGTTGTCCTCACCCACTGCCTGTGCCTGTGCCTTTCCCTCTGATTTCAACTCACCCCTTCTCTACTGGCCAAACTCATCCCTAAGATCCAGCTGAAAGGCTTGACCAGCTCAGACACTCTCAAAATCAATTTATTTACCCAAAAAGCATTTTTTGAGCACTTAGTGTGCCAGGCATAAGCGAGGATGGTTGACTGGCAGTGACCAGAACAAGTCTACAGAGAACTCCAGTTATACGCCTTCACCATGGGAAGCCGCTGCCGTGGTCCATGTGACCACTCCTCCTTCATGGCCACCGTCACTGGGATAGGCATTTTAGACCATTTCACCTTTGCACCTAAACCTTGGCACTAACAGTCCCTGAATCTATCTGGAGCCTTACTTAGACTGGTCACATTAGGTTAGAAGGCTAAAGTAGAGTGAAGGACTCTTCAATCTCATGATAATTCTCTAGAGCTACATTTTAATTGACTTAAGAAATTAAAGGGGAAATTTGTTTCCTCCCCTCAGATAAGTGAGAAGAACCATGTGGGTAAATGTTGGTCTTACCCTTTAGGTTTCAGGCTTCTGGTTGGATAGGTACTCACAGGGGGAAAAAACAAGAAAACCTTGCCTTAGAAGGCAAGGCGGCCAGACCATTAAGTAACTTACCAAATTTTATTCTTATTATATTAATAGTTTCATTTTGCCACCGTAAAAGATCCTCGAGTTCAATGATTTCTGTGGAAGGCCTTGGATTGGACTGTTAGAATAATTAATGGGGCGAATTCTGTGAGTTGGTTACCCACTGAATGGGTCTAGTCAGAGATCTTGTGGAAACATTCTAGTGAAGCCTAGAAGGTTGATTTTTCACAGGCTTATACTTGCTGGTGTGTTGCCTTCCATTTTATCAATTGTGAGGATCTCTAGGAAGCTACTGCTTAAGACCTAATGATGCTTTCTCTTACGGATTATTTATTAAACCTCGTCATTTCTATGACTAGACGATGGCCCTTTGCTGCCAGACTCTTCTCACCTGTTCTGATGGGCTGGTTTTGATGTTTGCTAACCCGTTTGTTTTAATTAGGTCCTCAGACTCTATCCCCATCAGGATAGTCTTTAGAAGGATAATCTACCTAATTTTAACAGAGCACTTCTGTTAATAACTGCAGACCTATTAATTTGTTAGACATCCCCTCAAAATTTCACAATACCTTCCTCTATAATAAGCTGAGAGTCTGAGTTTCTCAGTCTAATATTCTATGTGGGGAGCACACAGACTCCAGGAGTGGCTGACATGAACCCTGTGACTGGTTTGTGGCCTTAGGTTAAATAGTTTGCCCCTGTAAACCACAGTTCTTCCCCATAAAACAGGGGTAATGACAGTGCCTGCTTCATTTGGTTGTTATGTGAATCAAATGAGAGAATGTGTGCACTTTGCCTACCACTTTGTTAACACTCAATACTTGTTAGCAACTATTAAGCCATAATTAACTATTGTTAAACTCTTTTATTGTTTTGCAAAGTCTGCCAAGAATAACGTAACATCGTTTGCTGCTTTTATTGACTTTTCACGGAGCTTCGATTCTGAAGTCAAGACCAGGTTAGGAATTAAGCAGCATGAGGCCAATGAAGATTCCTATTTACTGATGTTTAAATGAACATTTTTTCAAATGCCCAGCAGTGGGAGATGGCAGGAATGGTCTCCTGAAGTGTGGATAATCTCTAGACATGTGAAACAGGGCCAAGTGGCTTACAGCAGGGCCATAACAACAAAGCTCTTGAGGGTAATCACAGGGACTTTGCTAGTGCACTTTCCGCCTTACCAGGGGGTGAAGAGGGAACTAGTAAAGGCATTAAGACAATTGGAGCAATTGTAGAAACTGAGACACATAACCAGAAGTCTTACGCATCTCTGAGAGAAGGAATGTTTTAAGACTACATGGTGGTAAAGCCAGAATTGTCCTTTGTTGGAATTTGTAATTGACCCCAGAATGCAAGGAAGTATTCCACTGGGTCCCTGAGTTGTACTGCATAAACATTGCTAAGATTTGGGTAAGGAAAAATTATAAAGCAGGTATTCCCAGGACCCCAAAGTCATGACCTAAGAGTTCTTTCTTGAAATGCAATGACCAGGAAAAAAACCCATAATTGTAACCATTTTCAATCTAAAATACCTATATTTGCAAATGTTATTAAACTTTTAAGTGGTTTATATCAAATAAGAATAGATGCCATTTGATGGGTGCTTACACACTTGATGCCAACCCTGTATTATACCTTCTCAATGTTATTTCATTTATTCGTCAATAAAGGAGCTATTATCATCAGCTCCATTTTACCAGTCAGGGAAGAGGGAATTAGAAAGTTTTAGTAAGTTGCCTAAAATTACACTGCTTATAGAAGCATAACAAGGATTAGAACCAGATCTGCTGGCTCTAAATCCTGTGCTCTTAACCAATACACAGGACAGTTTATAGCCATCCTGTGAAGGTCAGTGGAAGGGCAAGTTACCCAAATCCAAGCAAAAGTTTATTTTTTATAGCATATATGCACCTATTCAGTTCACCTAAAAGAAGTTTTCAGATAATTAGGACAGAAAGGCATTAGTGATCTAAACGTTGACTTAAGAATTATAAAGCCAAGCTTCAGAAGAATAGAGAGATCAAAGGAAGTAAATGCAGTGTTCTGATCACATTTCCCCTGGAGGCCTCCCCTACTTTTGGAGGCATGGTCAAGAAGCTAACATAGGCTCCTGACAGCCTTTTCAAGCTCAGGTGACAGAAATGAAGTGAGGGGCCACCCAGGAAAAGTATCGCCTAATGAATCCCCATCATGTGGATTAGAATCCTGAAAGTACATCCTAGAAGAAATGGGGTCTTGCAAGTACGCATGCACCTAAAGGGACTGCAATACAGTTTAAAATCCCCCTAACTTGTGAAATTGCATAAAGATAATCCTGAATGGCTAATGCCCCCAAATACCTGGCAGAATTGGATATACTCTCTGAAGAAAGATAATATCACCCAAGGCCTCAAATTATTTCTGTAAACTATTTTGCAAATACAATGCCCATCACATAATGAAAACTAACCAGCTATAAGGAGATGAATGAAATGTCGTTAGCAGAAACAATAGATAGGAGAAATAAACACCTGTGGACTCCAGAAAAAGGAGTCATTCGGCACAAACTTTAAGATAACTATGTTTTCAATGTCCAAATTGAAAAAGATGAGGTTGAGAATTTTGACAGAGGACTAGAAACTATAAAAGGGAACCAAGTGAAAATTCTAGAGTCAAAAAGCATGATACTCCCAAATTAAGAACTCAGTGGGGATAGATTTAACAATAAATTGTATATAGCTGAAGAAAGAACTAGTTGACTGGAAGATACATTGAAAGAACCTATTCAGAAAGGAACTTTAAAAAGATGATCATTTAAAATTTCACAAGAGAGAGTAAAAGATAGCAAAAACAGGTAGACATTCTAACATGCATGAAATTGGAGTCTCAGAAGAAGAGGGTACAGAGAATGAATGAATCAAAATAAATAAATAAAGAGATAATGGCTAAGAATTTCCCAAAACTAATGAAAGCTATCAAATTCAGATAAGAAGTCCTATGAATTCCAAATAGGATGAATAAAACAAAATCCCCACTAAGGCATATCATGGTGAAACTGCTGATAATAAAAGAAAAAAGAAAATCTTAAAAGCAGCCAGAGGAAAACGAGTCTTCATCTTCACAGCAACGACAATAAAATTGACGGCTGACTTTTTAACAAACATGACAGAAGCCAGAAGACAATGATATGGTATCTTCAGAGTGTTGAAAGAAAAGAATCATTAACCTGGAATTTTAAAATAGCAAAAATAACCTGCAGATTATAAAGGTAAAATTGATGTTTCCAGACTAAAAGAAACAAGAGAGAATTTCTCACCAATAGAAACATAGTAAATACTAACTGGTATTCTTTAAGGAGAAGAAAAATTGTTCTAAATGGAAGCTCAGAGATGCAGGGATGAATGAAGGACAAGCATAATGTTAATGAAAATTAATTGTATAAAATAATAATGTTTTTGGGTGTTTAATATATAGAGAATTAAATACAAACAACAATGGTACATAAATTAGGAGGTGGGTGGATGGAGTTAAAGTGTTCTAAGGTCCTTGCATTTTTCTGGAAGAGGATAAAAGTAACAATTAATATTAGACTTTGAAGATGGGCATAGTGGCTCATGCCTGTAATACCAGTGCTTTGGGAGACTGAGGTGGGAGGATCACTTGAGGCCAGGAATTTGAGACCAGCCTGGGCAACATAGTGAGACTCCATCTCTAAAAAAAAAAAAAAAAATACCAATTATCTGGGCATGGTGGCATGCACCTGTAGTCCAGCTACTTGGGAGGCTGAGGCAGGAGGATCACTTGAGCCCATGAGTTTAACACTGCAGTGAGCTATGATTGCCACTGTCCTCCAGCCTGGGCAACAGAGCAAGACACTGTCTTAAAAAGAAAAATTAGTCTTTGATAAGTCAAGGATGCATGTTTTACTATAAAGTTCAAAAACATTAAAGAATAGTAAAAAAAACACATGTAAGTTTCAAGCTAGTAGAGGAGAAACATATAGTAATAAAAATATACTTAAATAACCCAAATGAAGACAATACAAAAATAGAAAAAGAAACAAAATAATCAGAATACATAGCTCCTTGCAAATGGTAAATTAAAACCCAATACAGATGTAATTACCTTAACTATAAATGGCTTAAAGTCTTCAATTAAAAGGCAAATTTTGTCAGGCTGAGTTAAAAAAAAACATACATAGAGATACATGTTGTTCACAAGCAACACATATAGAACATAAGGAAATAGAAAGGCAAAAAGTAGAAGTATGGAAAAATATTTTTCCTACAAACACTAACACAAGGAAAGTTAATGTAGTCATATCTATATGAGACAAAGTACATATTTAAGGCAAAAATTATCATTAGAGATTAAGAGGGACAACTCATCATATTAATAGGGCCAATTCACATGGATGATGTAACTATTGTAAATCTTATGCACTTAATAAATGACTTCAAATATATAAAGAAAATCTTGAAAAATCATAAAAATAATTTTCAAAACCCTTAATTATAGTGCGAAATGTTGACAAATCTCTTAGAAAATATAGAACTAGTAGACACGATATCAGTAAGGATGGAAAGATTTGAACAAAGTAATTAGAAATTATGACTGATGAACATATAAGGAATACCATATAGACAACAGCAGAATACACACATATCTTTAAGCACACATGGTATATTCATAAAATTAACTATATGTGGGACCATAGAGCAAGTCTCAACCAATTTTAAAGTATCAAAATGATAGATACGGAGTATGCTCTGTGATTACAATGCAATTGAGCTACAAGCCAATTTTGAAAAGATAACCAGAAAATCCCACACGGTAATTCTGCAGAATCATTTCCCCCTTCCCTCAGTTTCCCTAAGCTACTTCTCTGTCATCACCTTGCTTAGCAAACAAAAGCCTTTCTGAGGGCTCTCTCATAAAAAGGGTAGAGAAAAGTTGAAAGTATGTATTTATAATTTAATGTTTTCCCCATCACATATGTACTGCTGTGCATGGCTTGAATTGTTTTCCTGAGTGTATATTATCAATACAGTCAGGAAATAAAAGAACCTTTTTATTTTGGAATGAACTCAACACAGGGGGCTTGGGTGATGTGAGAGTGCAGTGTTGAACTCTAAATGTGCTGTTCAGCCAGTCCTTGTGGCACCAGGCTCCAGGGAGCCAGCACTCGCCCACCCTGTTAGTGAAAATGTTCCTGACAGCGCATAAATGCAGGGCCGGCTTCATGGACATGCAACCTGTGCGGCCAGTCACGCAGGGCCCCACACGTAGAAGGGCTGTCTCTGTTTAAAGCTCTGCCTTCGACGCTTTAAAATTCTTAACAACTTATGAATAAGGCACTCCACATATTCATTGTGCTTTGGGCCCTGCAAACGATGTGACCAGCTCTGTGCTGAGGAGAGCGATTTACAGATTTGCTTGATTTTACAACAACAAGAAGAAAAACCCCTGGGCTGAATCCTCCGTGAAATACTTTCTCTGTCTTCTCAGAAGCCATTTCCTCTTTTTAACTCTCAGTTGTCCCTCTGGGTTTGGCAGCTGGGTGTTCACTTGCTGCTTTACCGAACCTCTGATGTTTGCTGCCTGCTCACTTAAAAAGGTTTTTACACCAACACAAAGTTCTCCACCACCTGGCCCCGGCCTCTTGCCCTGGTTTTGGCTCCTTTTCCCTCCTCCTCCATTCTGCTTCTGCCCCCACCCTGTGCTTGACTTACTGGATCTACAACAGCCCACTCCCTCGCCCCAAGGCAACTCTTTGACCACACAGAACCTTCTGTCAGGGGAACATGGCACGCTTCCTCCGGCCTCTGTGCTCTGTCGTGCGCTTTTCCTTCTCCGTGGAATGTTCTTCCATCACTGCCACCTCACCTTCACTATGGCTTCCATTCCATTGACCCATCCCAAATGGTAGCTGCTGTATTAAGCCCTTTAAGAGAGCCTCGGTCGGCACCCACTCTCTCCTGCTCCGGTAGCTCCATGTCACGCCTCTGTCTATACTGTGACATATAGACTCTGTTCTTCTCCTACCCTCCTTATTCTCAATAAGTCAGTTCTTGACATGGAATGCAAGTCAGTCATTCTTTCTAGAAAGATCTCCCAGAGTACCTGCACTTCCCTCATCTTAGCACTAACTACATTAAAACATAATTATTTGTAGCCTCCTCTGTGAGATCATGTCTGATTCATTTATTGTAGTAACCTCAGTACCCAGTATAGTTCTGAGCACCTAACTAGCTCAATAAATATTTGTTAAATTCAAGGATGAGTAAGTGAATGAAGATGTATGTGCATTATCCTCTAGACTGAGGACTTTTGGCTTTTTAGACTGTTGTTTCTCATCTCCTTTGTTAACCCACTTCCTGACACATACTAGGTGCTCAGTAAACCAATATCTGAAATGACTTATGTGATCACTGAGATTATCATCTTGGGGCTTGACACCAGGACCTGGGCTTGGGAACATGTCACAGGTGACTTCAGACCTGACTTGAAGTGGCATTCTTCAAGGGAAGATGACAGGGAGGACAGCATGGAGATCTCGGCTGACACTCACGCAGGTCCACGAAGATGAATTTCCCTTTGTGCTGTAATAAACCTCATATCGTTGTCTGGAGAGTGACAGAAAGCAATCCTAAATTCATAAAATCGTATCTGCGCCAAGTATATAGAATTATAATAAGCATCACAGGTGAGTAGGAGCTTTGGAAGAACATTGAGAACTAACCCTGGAAAGAGCAGCTCTCATTATTTACGTGGTGGAAGTGGGGGCTGGTCCTTAGGCCTGTAGCTCCAATCAGGACCCCTTCTTGTACTCACTCTCGTCCCCTTCCCATGCTCTTGGGCTTCCACTTTCTACCTCCCGCTGTGCAGCTTTTTCCTTGAGACCCGGCAGGGAGGTAGCTTTCTCTCCATGACTTTCCTGCCTCCCTATCTTTCAATGGGCATTTTTTATCTTGTGGCCTCTGCTCCAGCTTCTTTTTGAAGTTCCCTTCTTCCAGGAAACCAACTACCAGGTGGGAGAAGTTGGGTTTTCTCTCATTCCCATGCCCATGTACTCCTTTAAAGAGACTGGCTTCCTTTCTGCGTACAGTATTCCCAACTGAGCAAAGATCTCTCTCTGACAAAGTGCCGAGAAACTCACTGGGCCCACAAGTCTCAATATATGGAAGACCAATAGAAGGAATCCAGTGAAGCTGAGTGCTAATTGAGTGCTTACTTCAAGCTTGTGATGTGCTAGAAAGGTACAGGGAAATCAATTTTGGATCCATAAATATAAGGAAGAATGTTGTTCCAGCCAGAGCTGAGCTCTTTAAAAATGGAAAAGGAAGTCTTTTGAGAGAGTGAGCTACTACTACAAATGTTGATGTGGAGGCTGACCGTAGGAGGGCTGATATGGAGGGAATCGCTGCACTGAGTAGGAGGTTAGCTAGAGAAAGCCTCCATGGTTTCTTGCAACTTTCAAAATTCTGCGATTTTATTACAGGGTTCTAACCCTGCAATGCAGTTTATATTTCAACATACTGTACTTAATTAGTTGTTTTTCTAAACTCCTTCTGAAGTAAATCAGCTTCAGACAGTGGTAATTAGTTTATTGGTAGAAACAATGACAAAGTTTGTAACATGCATATTTTTGTGAATGTGGCAAGGACACAGAAAGGCTGACTATTATTATTCCTACACTGTTTCCATAAGTGCAATCTGTTAGTATCCCTGTGAGGATGTAACAATAACTTAATCAGGTTAATAACATGACAATAACATGGTTAATAATATGGACTATTCAAAAAATGCTGGAGCCAGAGTAATCAGTCTTCAGACAGTTGAGGATGAGTTTCTTATTAATTGACTTTCTTACTATTGGAATGAACTCAGAAGGCAAGATTATATTTAAGGAAGTGATCATAGGCTTTTGTAAATTACAGCTGATTCTTTAGCAGTGCTGGCCCTGTTAGAACACATACCCTGGGACATCTGGTAGGCCTGCTATATGTGGCGATGTGCAGGGCTCACCCCATGGGCAGGGACTGTGACTTCTCTGATCAGTTAGCTGAAATAATCAAAATATGACTACAGTAGCTCAGCCACATAGGGTCTTATTTTGTTCCAAAAAGTACAGATCTAGGTAGGTGGTCCAAAGATGGTACCATTGTGTGAAGAAGTCATGAAGGACCTAGCCTCCTTTTAACTTCAGATCTGTGCCTTTTGCTCTTAAGGTCCACGATGGTTGTTCCACCTCAGGCCTCAACCTGAATTCTGGACAGGAAGAAGGTGGTGTCCTAGAGGAAAGGGAGGCGTCTATTACAGGAAAGGAAAACGTTCTGAGAAATTCCAGCTAACATAAACTGATGTCTTATTGTCCAGGACTATGTCACATGCCCAGTTCTTGGCATAGGAGAGACTGGGAAATACAGTTATTTTAGCTGGGCTCATAACTTCCCTTAAACAGACTTAGGTTTTGCTATTAAGGAAGAGGGTGGATGGATATTGGGTAGGCAACCGGTAGTGTCTGCTCTAACTTGTTTGTCTCAAGCTCCCGATTAAGGTGAACTCTGCCCTCTGTTCCTTCTTTTTTGGACTTGAGGACCTCAGTGAAAACACTGAGGCCTCGAGAAGAGTGCCTCACTCCAGGTGTGGTTATGGCAGAGCTCTGGGGGCAAAACTGGGGGGAAGAAGAATTGCAGAGCTGTGGGAGATGCCTCTACCTGAGGGACTTTGTGAGGACCTTATTCTGCTGCCCTTTAGTTATCCATCAATTTTTTGCTCATTAAGATGTAGTTTTGAAATGTCTCTGTTTTCATACCGTGAGCCAGAGTTGCTCCACTTGCAGCTTCAGTGTTCTCCAGAGGCTGCACGAGGACCATCAAGTCCATGCTTGAATACTCTCTGGAGCCACAGAGAAAAGAGCCTGACACCCACAGTTATGCTGTGACTTCCTTCCCACATTTCTCCCAGACCTAAGCTAAGTCTCTTCTTCCTGAACAAGTTGCTCTTGCTGTCTGTTAACACTTAACAGACAGCACAACCCTCCTGTTTAGAACAGACCAACACCTTGAGATGTGTTTAAGCCAAGAAGGAGGTCCTACCTTTAAACAAGAAAAGGTTTACAACTCTCCTGACATACTCCAGGGATTCCTGTCTGGCAGTGCTCAGGAAGAACTGAAAACAGAACTCTAGCATTTCAGAACTGTCAAAGACAAAAACTGACAGAGACAAAGAACATCCAATTTAGCCTTCTCATGTTGCAGAGGAAGACACTGAGGCCTAGAGAGGAGTGCCTCACTTCAGGTGTGGTTATGGCAGAGCTCTGGGGCCAAAACTCGGGGGAAGAATTGCAGAGATGGGTAGAAGGCTCTCTTTTGCCTTATTACTGGGTCTGTATTGTGTTCATTATTTATGCACCTGTGAGCACTGAACACTCCAGTGCTACAGATAATTAAAGCAAAAGTTGTGGGAGGTGGTGTGTGTGGTATCATGCCTACCAGATCCAATTCCTGAATCTTCCATGTTTGGTTTGCAACACTTATCTGTTACTTGGGATACTTACCTATGAAATAAAAACAATGGCAGCATACTGCATATGCTTTTGTGAGAACTAAATGGAGTTGATACTTAGAAGAGTCCCCAGTGGATAATAATATAGAAAAGTTCGCTATTGTTATGATTAGTTATCTCCTATTTCCAACAGGTTCAGAGTCCTTGCATCTTGCACGAATGGCCAATGCACATCTTGAAGAAGCATGACAAAGAGCCCGTGGGGATACTAAGATTTCGGTCAGGAGGCTCGATTCTTGTTACCAGCATCAAGGGATCTTCTCGTATCATAAAATAATGAGATTATCCCCCAAAATAGGTCAGCATGGGATGAAGTACATGATCTGTGATAGGAGATACTTTCCTGATCCGCTTTTATGAACAGTATATGTCTTTCTTGCATTTTCAACTTTAGGATGTGTGTCTGCTTTATCTTTCTTTTTAAAAATGTGGTAAGCTTCACATACCAGTCTTTTGTACCAGCTGTATAAACAGCAACTAACACCAAGGACATTATATGCATAGAATTCTTATGCACAATCAACATTATTTTAAAGCACTCTTCAATTTGGCAATATTTTAATTCTGTAAGCAATATTATAGTAGCTGACCACACTTTGAAATGACCTTTGTCTTGTTTGGTACTTGAAGGGCATGAAAAATCTGCCCCCACTTCTGTACCCTCTCCCAGGGCTCACTTTTTCCCTCTGTTTTCTCTGCCCTGCTTGCCCTTTGACCTTGCCTAGCTCTGCTGTTTCCATGGACTTCTGAATCTAATTAATGTCGTAGTGGCTGTATAAGTGAATTATGTAGGCAGGAGGATGTTGGAAACTTTGAGGAAGGTGCATTCCTTAGGAAAAACCTGGTTTTATTAAAAAAAAAAAAAAAAGAAAGCAAGAAAAAAAAGGAACGCATATTCCCAGGGGTAGAATGTCAGTGAAGTGTAAAACCCCAGCAACTACTTACACTCAATAAATATATGTTGCCTGATGAGCAGAGGGAACTAAGAAGCATCTCTTTTCACATCTGGGCAATAATGAGTCACTATGGAAGCTGGCTGAGGGGACAGATTACCCAAATAAGCTGCCATTACAAATGGGCTTCAATCACCCAACGGGGGTATTGTCCCCTCTCTTCTGCCTTCCCTCTCTTTTCCAGTCAGTTCACAACCACTGGAAGGGAGTATGTCCTTAGATGATCTCTGAAATGACCCTGGCTCTCTGGGCTGCAGAATGTTCTCCAACTCTCCAGGACAGCGGGCAGGCAAGGAGGAGGAGCATGAGTGCTGAAGTTCTCCACTAGAGGATACTGTCAGAGAGCCCAAGGCGGAGATGGTCCCTATGCCCCATGTTTCCATGGAAACATAGGAGGAGTGATGACAGCCAGCACAGCCACACCATCTGCTCAGGACCTGGTGAATGATGAAAAAAAAGTAGAAAAGGAAAGGCACCTCAAATCTCAGGCTAGAACCACTCTGAGATACCTGTGGGGAGAGAGGATGAGGCCTGAAGACACAGAGCTCCTGGGTGAATTTAAAATCCATGCTGTCCTGGGGCTTAACATATTAGCATGCAATTTGTAAACTGAAAGCCTAGAGGGTTTATTCCGGAATCCCTAGATACAGTTACAAACACCCAAGAAGCCTCTGGAAGGAGAAGCAGATGGAGTGATGCGTCTGCAGCTTTGCTGGAACAGGAGAGAACAGTGTCCTTACAAACAATGTTGGAGGAGATGGAGTCAGAGCTGGGGAAGCTTGAGGGTGTACCCAGCACCTTCCAGCATGATCACCTGCAGAGCTGGCTTTTGGCCAGACATACTTTTCTGTGGGAATAGTGGGATTATATATAGAGAAAAAATACCACCTGGTCATGAAAGTGACCTCTGAGTTGCAGCTGTGTCTTCAGAATAAGACATGAATTAATAAAGCTATGCAAGGTTTCTCTTCTATCAAATAATACCTAAGGAGAGATCTTAGACACCAAAGATCTGCTTCTGGGTCTGTGTAAGAGGTTTCCAGTTCCATGTTGGCAGAATGTGAGTAGGGTCCCAGACTGAGCAGGATTCATTTGTTAGTCCCCTTTTTTCCATAGACATAGCCTAAACAAACAAACTAACCTGACCTAGGAGGCCAAGCAGCTCCTCTCACTTAGCTCCCTCCCTCAGCAGCCCTCTCCTGAGATGAGGGGTTGATTCAGCTCTCAGTGGTACTGCTCCCATCCAGGTGGGAAGAAAAGCCCCTTAGGTCACAAGGCCTATAGGGTGCACAAAAGCTACAACGGCTTCATAGGAAACACTTATTTTTCATTTTTATTTTTAATTTAGGTAGTCTCTTACTCCTTTAAAAAAAAAAAATCTTCCCTTTTAGTTCTGACATCCTAATCCCAAAAAGTCCAAGCCTTTTTTCTGTTTTGTCTTAAGGATTTAAAATTTTGACAACTAGATTAAGTGCTCATTTTGGTTTGTGTACCCAGGGGCTAGAGTATAATAGGAACAGCTTCATAAAACAGATTAATAATAATAATAATAAAGATCTCCACATAAAGGCTCTCATTAACTGTTCTATATTTTACTTGTAAAAACTATTAAATTATTTTCATGACAGCTCAGTAAAAAACAGTACTTACAACTATTATTTGGGTCTCCTCAAAAGCCCTTACTCTCCAAATGGACACTATACACAAAAACATTAACTAGAAATAAAGTATTAATGCAACTATCCCTATATTAGGGGCCCCAAACAAAAAATAAGAACTATTCCTAAAGAAGCATTTTAAAATATCCACAGTGTGAAAGTGCTTACGTGCGTGTACATTCATCTATTAACTTGAGGCACCAGAGTTTAAATTCAAACATAAATCTGTCCATTACAGCATAGCCTTTTTGGAGGGGCCTTTTATGAGTAAACCCCTCAACCAGCTCTATACCACCCAGTCCCTTCTCCCTTCCTTTTCTGGGACCACTTATCTTCAGCCTCTGCGGTGAGGGCAAATCTGTATCTTGAGCTTCAAACACAGCATGGGACTCGCAGTAAACACGGTTCTGTTTGTTCTTCAGCGGCCCTCCTTTGTATAAACAGACGTGGTGGGAAGGAAAGGAGAGCCAGATCCCCTCCAGAGCTGGGAGGTCTCCTTTCTGGAGAAGCTTCCCAGCTGCAGCCAGGAGCACAGGAACGGGACACATTTCTCCTTCAGGCCTGGGAACTTGCTGTTCTTCCAGAGAAGGGATGTTCTTCTTGCTCTCTCCTCCACCCTCCACTCTCCACCCCCAGCCTTTGTTCCTGGGAATGCTGTTTCAGTGTGTCGGTCTCACTTTTGCCAAAGCAAACATTTCCAACAAGGCTTATGCTAAGGAGATATTAGGAAGACAGATTTTTTTTCTTTCCTTCTCTCCAAATACACTGTAGATTGGGGTTTGGGAAGCCAGCCCCTCACACCTGCACTTTTTCCTATATTCATATTCTCTCTGTTCTTTCATAGCCTTGTTACCGCCTTCAGCTATTAAGGGGGGTTATTAAGGTTGGGAGTTGTCCTCTTGTAAAGTAACAATTCCGTTTTCTCAGGCTATGTTGATGCGGACTCTGCCTTAATTTAGCCATTTTCCATTTTGCACATTAGCTATGGATGCTAACGAAGGAAGGGCTACTTCAGAGCTGGGGAAGAAGGGGGTGGGGAGGAATATTTTGTAATACAATCTCAAATAAGAAGGAATTTTCATTGGCCTTTTGGTCTTCTGTGTTCAGAACTTAGTCTGTTAATCCTCATTCAGAGGTGAGGAGGGTGACTCCTAGGTTTGACCCTGGAGGGATCTTGTGACTTTTACCCGAGGAGGTCTAAATTTCTGGCGGCCCCAGTCAGCGGTTTATTCTCGTCCAGAAAAGGAACAAAGGGGAGAGCACTGGAAAGGCCTCCCTTTAGGCAGGGAATTTGGTGAAGTGGGGAGGCATAGCTGCATTGCTCTGTGCTGCTCTCTCCAGGAATTCTGGAGAATCCTGAGTGAGACTCCCGGAGCTCTAGCCAAGAGGTCAGGAGAGTCAGGGGGCCGTGGAAGCGTTCCCGGTTCTAGGGCAGCCGCGGAGAAACAGCTACTACGACCCGATGCAGACTTGCGCTTCTCAGCATGTCTATAAAAGTAAGCGACGGGGAAAAGCAATTGGTCTTTAAAATCAGGGAAGTAATAATAACAAGTACTTGATTTTTTAAGAGCCACAATGATACTCTATTATCCTTTTAGCTGATAATCTAACCCCTCTTCAGACAAGAGATGGGACTAGAAGTTTGAGGCCTCATCTGTCCCCCTTCCCTGTAAGAAAAAGAAAGTAGGTTGGTTTTCAGGGACCGGCCAGTTGGAAGATGGGTGGGATCGCCACTGTAGGCCAAACTGCAGCTGAGAAGAGGTTTCCTCCGCGCTTCCCCTTTATTTCACTTAACTTACTGACTCCAGATAGCTTGAAGGATTTGTTTACGGCGCTGCTGCGGGCTGCACGCTTAACTCTCACCGCGCCTGGGGCGGCCAGGGAATTGCCCAGCGCCCACCCCAGGTCTGCATCGTGCACACCGACCGCGGGAGTGCCGAGCAGGGTCAAATGTATCCTGGGCCGCAAAAGAAGTGCGTGCAGCCCGGGAAGGACCGGGTGGGGCCGGGCGAGGGCGAGCGGCAGAGGGATGCGGCAGGCCGGGCACGGCTCAGCATCCCCCCTCACTCGGCGCCGCCGCCTTGCCATTTTCTCCCTCTTGCAGGACGGCTTCGGACATCACCCGGCTGCCGGAGGCCAGGCGGGCCGCAGGGGTCGGAGGAAAGGGGCGGCGCGGCCTGCGAGCGCCGCGGGACCCCTGAGGAGCGACGCGGGGAGAGCAGGGGCGCGCCGGGCGGGCGCGGCGCGGGGCTCACGGTGCGCGCGCGCCTCGGCCTCGCCCGCGCACACGCGCCTCCCGGAGGAGAAAGAGGCGGGCGGGCGCAGAGCACCGCGGCGGCGGCTGCAGCGGGCCGGGCCGCTGCGAGGGAGGGGAGGAGGGGCGGGCGCAGGGCCGGGGGCGGGGGGGCGGCGGCGGCGCGGCGAGCTCGCCGCTCTCTCGTGAGTGTGCCTGCGCGCGAGCCGGCGAGCGGGTGAGTGCGCCGGCCGCTGCCGCCCGGCCGGCCGGCCCGGAGTCTGGGGCTGGGGGCGTCGGGAGCCCCGACCCAGGGGCGGGCGGCGGGCGGGCGGCGGTCGCTCCGGCGCGGCCGGGATGCACCTTGAGCGGCGCCTTTCCTTGCAGCGCGCGGGCGACCAGAGGCTCGGCGGCAGCGGCAGCGGCGGCGCTGACACCTTCCACCATGGACAGCTTCGACTTAGCCCTGCTCCAGGAATGGGACCTCGAGTCGCTGTGGTGAGTCCCGGTGCCGGCCGCTTCGGGCAGGCGGGAGCGGCGAGGGGCGGCCGCGGCGGCCCGCGCGCCCTCACCTGGGCCGGGGGTTCCGGGCGGCCGGCCGCCGTGGGGGTAGGGTGGGTCCGCGCGCCCGCCTCGGCGGTTCTTTCCTGCCTTCCCCGGGGGGATGCACAGCCGTCTTCCCGTCTGTTTGCCCCTTCTCCTGTCCCCTTCCTCGCGGCGGCGCGCCCCAGCCCAGGGGCTGGGGATCTAGGTAGCCAGGGGCAGAGCGCAGCCATGGAGAGAAAAAGAAGCGATTTTAAGAACGTGTCACTAATGCCTGGGGAGCCATCCATCGCCCCCGGCCCTTGTCACTTCCTTTCCCTCCGATTGCGTCCCCTCCCTCTCTCCAAGAACCTCTGGTTCACACCAGCGACCCCCTGGAGTTGGTGCTGCTGGCTAAGTGCCCTTAGAGGATGCTCCAGCCTCCTCCCTGCCTGCGCCCGGTCTCGGAGGCTGCATCCTTTCTGCCTCTCCCACCCACTCCCACCCGCGATGGAAAAGCGAACACCCAGGGCAGAAGGCGAGTGTTTCTCCGTGCGGGAATTCCAGAGGCCTTGGCCCAGAGAGACTCGTTTCTTCGAGGTTCACAATTCCTCTGGGCCCTTTCTTCACACCTCACCACAGTTGTACTCCTCCTTCCTACCCACCCCACCCCGGCACCCCGAGTATCCCTTTATGCCACGCTCACAGCGCGCAGCCTGGGGGCTCTCCGGGTTTAGTTTCTCGGGGATCTCACATTGAGGAGCTGCTGTAGGTAAATCGCCGCTGGAAGCAGTTTAATTCCAGTTGCGGGTGTCTTAAAAATCCCATTGGCTGCTTTAACATCTCTCTTAATACCCCTTCTTTCTCTGCCGCCCGCCCCCACCCATTATCTTTTAAATGTTTCCAACCAGCACTATTCAGGTGGTAAAATTACTGCCTGCATATTCCTGGAGGAACTTGTGTTATGTTTAATATTTACGGGGATGAACATCTGCTGGAACAAGCATATTAACTGCACTCTGTTCTGCCTCTGGTAATCGCTTATTGTAGAGCTGAGCTTTTTTTTTTTCCTTGCTTTAATTCGGTAAAGAGTTCACATGTGTCTAAAACTGCAAGTGGTGTGCGCATGAATATGCAATGTACAATTTTAAAGCTAAACTGCTTTATGATTTATGGCTCATATAGATGATATGTAGATCGGTGTATATTTTCCATGATTTAGGCTTCCAGTGATTTTATTTTCCTAAAGACAGGTGTAACAGAATAAACTGGACAAATCTAGCGCATTATAGAACAGTTTTTTATAAAAGATCCCATGATGAGTAAGTACGGCTTGCTCTGCATAATACTGGTGCCTATAAAACATATAAGGATGGGCTCTAATGTAATAAAACTTTTACATATTACACTGGAAACTTCACAGAGCCAGTGTAGAAAAAATATGAAACATGTTATTACACTATAAAAGTTGCTAATTACTGTCTTGCTGCTCCTGGGGTTATTTCAGCCTTTCATTTACAGATTTCGTTTACAGATACCTGTTATTTTATAGTTTTACATTTAGAAATGTTGGTTTCTGGCACAAATTCAATAGATTTCAATAGATTTCAAAGCAAAAATGACTTTTGGTTTTGAAAGGCAGTTTTTCAGTTGAAGGGAAGAACTGTTTTGGCATATTTTTATGCTGTTTATTTGCTTGCTGACTCAAATTGAACCCCTCATGACTTTTATAAGTAATATTTTGAGATTACCAACCATAATTTGTATGCTTTTCCAGCATAGGGCCTCAGTTCTATTTCCCTTTGCATCCTTAGTTCGCAGCTGAGTTACTTGGAGCATTGTCACAGAATAAAATGTTTGTTGAATTGACTTGAAATTTATAGTAGCTACAGTACACTTATTGTTTTTATAAAAACAAAACATTAAGCATTTTTAAAAAGTTGCAGTACATGCAGTCAGATTTTAACGAATGTGTCAATTTTTGGCAAATGAAAGCATGGAGGCTTTCTCCACTACAAGATAGTAGGACAGTTTGGCTTTACTGAGGGAATGTTTCTGGTTTTGCAGATTTAGAATTTACATTTTACAAAAGCTTATATGTTTCTGGTAAGTTAAAAAAAAAAAAACCAAACTCCTTGAGTAGGCATTTCTAACATGGTCAGGTATTTTCTCAGTTACAGTTGAATTTTTGGATAGTATTTTCTAACTCAATTTATGGTTTACTTAAATTTTTAAGCTTATGATTTTAAGCTGATAGGTGATCCAAAATAACTAATATTTGAGTACTTACTGTGTGTCTAACATTTTCATATCTACTGTTTGCATATATGAATCTCCTAACAGTCATGGAAGTGGTAAGTGGTAGTAGTAGTCCCATTTCATGGATGAGGAAATAGAAGCTTTGAACTGTTAAATGACTATACTGAGACCACGAAACAAATGACAGCAGACTTTTTAAAACTAACATTTACCAAACACTATTTACCAGACACCGTTCTAGGTATATTACATATTTTACTTCACTTAATCTTCGTAATAGCCTTACAAAGCAAGTGCTATTATTAGTCCCATTTTACAGATGGTGTAATTGAGGATTGGGGAAATCAGATAACCTGCCCAAGGTCACACATCTAGAAATAGAACAGCTATGTTTGAACCAAGAATTAGCTTCAAAGCCCAGTTTTCTGACTTTAAATCCAGTGCATTTTCTAGATGTCTCTCAGTTTGCGAGGTCAGCTCTGAAATTAATTACAAAGCAAAACTTTGATGGACTGGAAGTTAAGGTTTTGTTAAAATATCAAAGAAAGAGAAGGTCAGAGCCCTAAATGGTATTGATGTAAAATTAAAAATTTGAAAACAAAATATCATGATTTAGAAATTATACATGTTAATTATGAAATCACTTATAAAAGAGATATACATTTTAAATAAAGACCATTGAAAACTTCTTTAATTCATCATAGAAAAATGCGTTTCTTTGGAGGGGAAAGGAGTAGGTACAGATTACTGGCAAGAGAGAATCTTCTTTTAGTCCCTAACAACTTTTTCTGATTGGTGGACATTGTTTTCCAGTAAAACAAATTGCTGTTTATTAGTTGTGACTGTGGCTTTGCACCTGAGCTAGTTTATTCTAGCAGTCCCAGAAAGTGTCTTCAAATGACTGTATAGGTAATATGAATAGAAAAATTCAGTACTGTTGAATGCAATCAAGATAAACCATCAATTGATAATTCAAGAACCACTTCCTCTACCTTCTTGCACACCCTTCCCCCTACTCAGAAACATCCATAGTTGTTTATCAGGGTGGGTCTTTTGAGCCTGAATTATTCAGATGGCTTTTCAGTTTTTCTTTGTAACCATACCATAAAGTTGAAAGGGTGGCTCTAATTTCCAACTCTAATTCCACTTCCCATTTCTGGTATGAAGCAAGACTGGGAAACTTGGAGCAAGGTGAAGGTGCTCATTCAGTCTCCAGCTCCGTAGCTTCTGTAGAGTCTGCAAGCATTTGGGATTCGGTGAGTTTATAGGAGCAGATGTGCAGAGGAGCAGTGCCCCTACTCAGCTGCCCCCTCCCCTGTGGTCCACCACTTTTTGATTAGCTGCTAGACATATAAGCCATTCCTCAGAGCCTTTAAAATAATGACCATCCCTTTTAACAGGCTAACTGTTGCTTTCATTTATTCACTTAACAAATAATTATTGATCATCTCTTAAGTATAAGACCTTGTGCTGGTTGCTGTGGGGGATGCAAAGATGAGTAAGACTGGGTTGTGCATACTATTGTCTAGTAAGGGAATGGAGACAAGTACACAGATGAAAAAGGAAGTTTTTTTAACACTGATGATTCAGAAAAGAGACCACATTTGGGACTAGGGTGGGTGGTGGAGTAGGGACGGAGAAAAAATTGAGTTAAAAAAAAGGCTTCCTTGAAAAAGGTGGCCTTTGAACTAAGTCTTGGAAGATGAATGGGATTTTTACAGACGGGCGGGGGTGGGGTATTGAGAGGACATAGAGGCATCTTGAGCAAAGAAAGAACTTAAACAAAGGCTTTCATGGTGTCTCTGAAAGATCCTTTTATGAATCATGGTGGAATTACCTATACTACATATTTTAAAGATGCAGAACTTTGTAATCATGAGGTAGTTTCAGTGAATGAGAAAAGTTTTTTTCCAAAATGAACTTAATCACATTTATATTTGATCTTCCTTAAATACAAATACATTTTAATTATTGGGGAGAAAGTCTATTGATATCAATAGTAAATATTCAGATCTTCGCTATTACTGACCTGTGTCCTCATAGCTTCCTATAAACCAGAATCCATACATTGTCCTTCAAATAGACATTATACTTTATATTGGAGCCTTTGGAGTTATAATACATGAATCATCTCATGTTCATCAATTTGTTCAATTCAGTAAGCATTCACAGAGTATCAGGCATTACTATAGGATAGGTACTGTAGGGCAGTGGCTTTCATCATGACCCACAACCACAAATACATTTAATATTAATGTATGCACATGCATACAGAGAACTGAAACAAGATTGCCTGAAATAACACTTATTCTTACTATGTTTGATGCCCTTTGATATTTTCTATTCTCTTTTTTAAAAATTTCCCATCCATGGGTTGAACCTGCAATTTAAAAAATCCTACTGTAGGTGATGGAAAGAGAGAGTGTGTCTGTTGGGAACTTACAGGAGAATAAACCATACCCATAAATATCTTCAATGCAAAGCCGACACTGCCTGTTGAGGTGGGGAGATCCTGTTGAGAGAGTAAGATATTCTTGGGGGAGTGGCATTTGAAATCGGGAGAGTCCTGGAGAAGTACAGAATTTCAGAAGGAGTAAATAAAAGGGAGGAAAACCACGTGGAGGGAAGACTGTGACTAGAAATAGAGAGGGAATAAAGCATGGGGCTTGTCTGGTGAAGATAAAGTTACCTAATGCAGGGCAGGGATGGACGGCACCCCTCTGGGAGGCAGAGCCACTAACGTCTTGGTCTCCACAAGGATGCTGCCCACAAGGAGTGTCTGCCCACAGACACTCTTGGTTCTCTCCACAGTAACTGCCAGCGGACATGCCTACGTGACGGGGTACCTCCAGTCCTCCTTGATCAGACTCCCCCGGCCCTTCCTAGTGTTAGAAAACTCCACAGAGCCCTGATCTTGACCTTCAAGTGACTCGAGGCTTGGCAAGCGTTTGTTCTGTAAAATTTGGATTCAGTCAAAAGGCCTCACACAAGGATCCAGAAAGCCACCTGTGGCCCCAAGGCTGCAGGCTCTCCACTCCTGGACGGGTCAAAACAGTTCACCTGAACACCAAGAAAGGGCGGAAGGAGAATGCAAATGCCCTTAGCCCCAGGTGTCCTGGAGCTGATTGGTTGAGATCAGCAGCCGTAGTGGGCTGCTCTCACTCTCATTGGCCAAAAGTGACCGTATGGTTTGCTGCAGCAGCTCTCACTGGTTGAAAGCCTCAGCTGGCGCAGGGCTGAAAATGTTTCCCACAAGAGTGGCTTCCAGGGCTAGGGCCGGCCAGTGTGGAGGGGGTAGGGAGACGTCGATGGGAAGCAGTGGAGTGCTGCATCCACTGTTGAGGAGCATCACGCTGCATCCGCTGTTGAGGCTGAGCACGCGGCAGCCTTGTGTGGGAGAGAGCAGGTGGGGAGACTGGTTAGTTGGGGCGCAGAGGTTGAGGACTCTAGCTGGGCTGGGGGCCGCGAGGATACCAGGGAGAGGGTACTATGGAGGATGCGTGTTGGATGTGCAGGTGAATTTTAACGAAATGTCTTTTCATGACGATGAAGATGAGTATTGTGTGTGGGGAAAGGATTCCTTCCTGTGTTCCAGATTCTGTTTAGTGAAAATGTAGGAGGGTTATAAAATGTTAAGAATCTATTTCGGGAGAATGTCCTTGTGAACCAGAATGGGTCTAATTCATGACACTTTAGATTAGCAACTTGAACGAGGCCCTTTGGCTTAATACAGGTTAAGATAATAGTAAAATTAAGAAAAAATTAATCTCTCAATTTGGAATGCAAGATTTTTTGTGTATAAATGGGATTTTAAACCTGGAATAGATTTGCTTGTTTAAATTTTCTTTATTTTGGGAATAAAGCCTTGGAGGCAAAATCAAGGCCATGAAAGATGATTTTAATATCATTTAATGGTAACATAATGTTTTTTTGTTTTGTTTCAAAGTGAAATCCATAAAACTTATTTTCAGTATTGGCTGTTCCCTTTTGTTTGGGAATTTAACTGAGGTTTCTGAATTCAGCTGGCTCCAATCTTGCTTTCTGTTTGGCCCTGGGCAGCTCACAATTTTTCTCATTTCCTATTCTCAGTCTTGGTTTAATCACTTATAAAATGACAGCACTTATACTGGCCTACTTCATAATGTTGTGATGTTAAGTAATAAAAGTGTCAGTTGCTCTGTGAATGCCAAATGTAGTTTTTCTATACCCTTTGCTTCCTTAAAAATGTCTCTTTTTCATAAAAAAAGAAGGATACAGAAAGGCCACGTTGGGTCAGGTTCAGCAGTCCACATGGTGCAGAGCTCTGCCCCTGGCAGTGAGACCCAGGGACGTTTTTGAGTAGAGGTTGGTAGTTTTTCTTAGTTATGCATCATAATCCAGCAGACAAATATGCCCTTAACTTATGGCTGTACTTCTAACATTTGTAGATATATTAACCATTACATAATCTTTGATCTTTCACTGAGAATGTATTGCATTACCAACCATTACATCGAATGACTTCATTTGGCACTGTGGGTCTCATTAAATTATGTCAGGCTAATTATAATCACTAGCAACAAAATACACAGTTATTCCAGAGTAAGAGGATACCATACAATCCAAGAAACTAAATGCGTATAATCTAAGGAAACTAACACCTGGGAACTTGATAGGAGCCTCAAGTGTTTGAAGGTGTTTAGTTGGGAAGTGGTAATAGAGTTGTTCTGGGTTGCTCAAAGGCAGGAATAAGGTCAATGGGTGTGAGAGCACTTAACAGTGATATAATGTGGATTGTCCCAAAGGGTAACAGTGGTCTGACTTTGTAGAGAGACATTTCCTGGGTAAGCGGACCAGCAGCAATAGGTTATCTCTGAGATTCCTTCCAACTTCAGAATTCTATGAACTTTCCCATCTCAGGGTAGCAGGAATCAGAGTGTAGAAGTCATTAATTGTATTCAGTTGTGTATTTTCCCCTCTGCGATTTCTCCACTCACATGTGGAGAAAGGCGTAGCGGGTACTTAAACTTCTTCACATAATTTCTTCCCAGGAGGCTCATTGTTAGCGGAGGTAAACAAAAATGACTGTAATTTGGAGACCACTCGAACATAGCAACTCAGTTTAAAGTTATGTGCTTAGCTTAACTTGATGCTGAAAATAATTTTACTTTTTCTTTTTTTATGGACAGGAAATTAGTTTTCAGAAATCCCCTAGAGGATTGTAATGTGAGTCTGTTAGTCTTTGTTAAATTTTTCTTGTCATACCTGTACTGTTTACCTGAATTATGAAGTGACAGAACAAATTTTCTGTCAATGTTCATTGAAATGTTAATTAGTTGCCTGGCAGTTTAGATACAAAAAGGCTTTACTGTAGTGGATCATCACCAGTTCTAAGAAATAATCTGTTTTTTGTTTTAAAATTTCGAAATATATTTATTTTTCTATAGAATGCTTCCAGAGGAAGAAAAGACCCAGGGTTTAGAAAGCTGTTGTGAGAGCATAGGTCATTGTGCTTCACTCTCATCCAGGGAGTGCTTCTCAGACTTTAATGTGCGTCCAGATAACTTAGAGACCTTGTTAAAATATATACTCTATAGGACCAGGTTGGGGCCATGAGCCTAAATTTCTAACCAGCCGTCAGATAATAGTGTTGGTCCAAACTTTGAGTTGCAAGGACTAAACGTATAAAAAATTTCTTTGAAAAGAAGCTCTTTCAAAATACTGCATTTTCTTCTCCCTATTTTGGAGAGGCTTTTGTGTAATAATATTACAGTTTCACAAAGCTTAAAGGTTACAGCATTTATTTTATTTTTGTGAATCTTTCTAATATAATTCTGATGAGCGAGGGGGTGGTTAATTGTATTATAGTGGGGATATAGTGGGAAGTAAACATAAAAACCTAAGTAAACACAATTTGTAATAAATAGGCTAATGACTTTTTATAGCTTTTCAGTTCTTGTCAGCCCTTCAGAGGCTGGATCCGTCTGCTGCAGCAGGAGTGAATGCCAAGAGTAACTGTATATAGTCTTTTAATCACTTTTGGATTTGTGGAGAATCTCTCAATAAGTCCTGTGGATGCCCAGGATTCAGACCAAATGTCCCCATTCTCTCCTAGCCGTGATCTCTTTGGGAGGGAAGGCGTGGGGGCAGGCATTTGCAGAATTACTACACTACCCCATGACCATAGCTGCAAATTGCAGCTTTCCTAGTATCCTAGGAGAAATCACAACTCAGACTCCAAGTGGAACCAATGGTAGGTCTCAGACCTGTCAGTTTGGGGCCTTCCACGGCATCTTGGCCAGTCATCCTCTCTCTGAGCCAATACCAGAGTATCCTGAATCCATCAGGTGGTCAGACTTAGCTGCAGTTTCCATGTTTAATTTCCAATCCTATGTCATTAGAAAAATATTTGCATATAGGACTGATGATTTCATGAAATATTGCACAATTGATCACAATACTCCAACTAACATCCATGGGCAGAAGCCTTCTCTGTTTTACTATAAAATCAAATGGGTTAATATTTTACCACGGTACTCCAGCTGTGGCTCTAGCTGTGTGATTGTAGCTGTGTGTGGATGAATCCTTTGGCCTGGTCTGCATTGTCTGGGCTCAGGTAATGGTGAGATGCAGGTAAATTCCATGCATGGCCTGAGCACCACTGATCATCTGCTGTGGGATATTTTGGAGCCCAGCACAGAGTCTCATGCAGGGCCTGCCGAATCCTTCTCAGAAGTGTGTCCACATGGAGGAGAGGACAGTTCAGCTGGTGCCACAAAGACTTTCTTATTTGTGTTCCTTTCACTGAAGGTAATTCCTTCCCTAGAGCATAGTATAGCTTCTTTTGAGAACTAATCCTTGTAGGTGACTTCTTTTAATTTTTTTTTAATAGATAGAGTTTTTAATCTTTTAGTATGAACAGAGTACTTGAGAAAAGTCTTTGGTGGGAAAGCTGGTGAATTTTACCTACCATCTAACAACTCTCACCCCACTCCACTCCCACCTTGAATTAAAACTCCCAGGCTGAGTTAACAAGTTCCAAGTATGGTAATTAAATATTTATAGTCTGAAAGGAAGTATGGCATTTTGGTTTCTAATATTTAGATAGATAATTAGTTACATAAATTAATTTCTGTTCTTTTTCTTACTCTTATCCCTCCATAGGACAAAAGTAATATTTTAGAGCCCTAAAATATTATATACAGTAATGTAATGCAGTATGTATCTAGTACAGAGGGCTTTAAGCTGCTCTTTGGAACTTTATTCCTTGGGATTTATGGATTTCTGGGTTGCGATGAGCAACCACTTACTGAGCCAGACAGATGTGAATAGACCCCATTTCTAGCCCTCGATATGTTTATAGTTTAGCCTGAAACACATTATTTCAAGTAGTCTCAGTAGAGCTTTTGCCTGCCTAAAATCCTGTGGAGTAAATATTAATAAAAAGATATCCTACTCAGCCTAGAGTTTTAGGGAAGATTTCCTGGAGAAAGTGACATCCGATTTGAGTCTTAAAGGATGAACAGGAGTTAGCCAGGCTGAGAGCAGAGGGGATATGGTAGGTATAATAATGTAAGCAAAGGCATAGAGGTGAAAATTAGCAAGTTTAAGCAATAGCAATGACCAGTGCAAGTAGGTTGTAGGTATGTGGCGTTCCGGTAGGAAATAGCAGGAGAGGAGGCTGGGGAGTGAGCAGGGACTGGTGCTTGGAGGGCCTTGCATGGCTTTCTGAGGAGCTTGAACATTTTCCAGTAGGTGATGGCCAGCCGTTGAAGGTTTTGAGCAGAGGAGCAAAATGGTCACATTTGCCTTTTATTATTTCTAGAAGGCAATGTACATAGAAGAGTCTGGTGGCTGGGAGGGGCCATGTTTGGAGGATCAGGAGGTCAGGCAGGGAGTGATGCCTTGACCACACCAGGCCAGTGAGGATGGAGAGGAGACGGATTAGAGGGGTGAGTAAGGGGTTATGTTGGCAGACCTCGCTCATTGACTGGATGGGAGGGAGGATGAGAGGCCAAAGATGCTTTTAGGGTGTCTAGCTTGTGTGACGAGGTAGGGAATATAGGGGGAAGAGTGGGCTGAGTGGGGAAAGATAAAGTATTTGCATTTAAATACACTGCATTTAAAAGCCCGTGGGCCATGCAGGTAGAATTGCCTGTCGAAAGTTTACTGTTTGATCCTGACATTTTGGGGAAAGGCCAGGATGGAAATAAGTACTTGGGAGTTATCAGTATACAGGTGCTGGTGATAGCCGTGACATTGGACAGGGTTGTCCAGGAAGGAGTGGAGAGAATGCGAAGTGGGATGAAGACACAGAAAGGCCACGGGAGGGAAAGCAGCTGGTCAAGGGAGTCGAAAAGAAAGGATGGGAGACGTAGGAGGTTGTGAGAGAGTGGGGGCCCTGGTCAGCTGCTCTAGTGCAGTCACCTGCGGTGAGAGTGGGGGGTGGGGGAATGGACGAGAGGAGGGAAAGTGAGGCCTCTGAGTGTTCTCCCTCTGTAGGGAAAATGCAGGCAAACTGACCGAGGAAGGTCTCGGAGGAGGAAGTGGGTGGCAGAGGCCCGGAATAAGAGGAAAAACATGAGGGTATATAGATGGAGATACCTTGGAGGTAGGGGAGACTTTCTTTTTCCCTTTTTTTAAATATCAACAAGAAATGGAAGTTTCAGAGAATGGTACAGAAACGATGGTGTTAAATATTAGACATAAAATGTAACTAATAGGTTCTTTGTAGTTATTTTTGAATAAATGACTTGAAAGTCTGCATAAACCACTTTAGCATAAATGTATATCATACTATCTATAATTGAATTAGTGTTTTGTAAAGTGATTTTTATTCAGGAATAATTGGGTGAGGCTCCATGGCGAGGAAAAATTAGTGAACTTGTCTAATGAACTTGTGGACTATTTTAAGTGGATTTTTAAAAAATTATTTTCAAATGTAAGAGACTAAAAGGACCCCTGGGTTGTTCTGACATTTAAGAGTAGTGTCCCCTTGGAAGGACATGTGGGCCTGCTGGCTCAGGGTGTTTCATTGTTTCTGATATGTAAGGAAGTATCTTGAGCCCCTTACATTGTGCCATATTATCTCAATTAATCTTCATAACTGTTCGAGGTAGATTCTATTATTCCCCATTTTATAGAGCAGGAGACAAAGGCATGAGGTAACTTGTCCAAGGTCCCACAGCTAGAATGGCAGAACAGGGATCTCAACGCAGGCAGTCTGGCTCCAGAGACCCTACAGGTAGCCACCATCCTAAAATAAGTATCTCTTAATGACAGAATCGTGAGGCATGAATTCTGAGGTCCCATCCAACTTTAGATTTATATAATACATATGTTTATATTAATATAAATGGCCTCCAACAGGTACAGTGAGGTATATATGGAAAAACATCTTGAGATTTATTTTAACTAACTCAGAATGAATATTGTGTCCATGTTTTGGACTAGTGAAATTCTAATTAAACAGGCTTCACTGTGTACAATTGTAATTCATTTGTCATTTTAGGTAGTGCTTTTTGGTCAGTATTTAAAATGTATAAAAATACTCTGTCTAAATGTTTTCTCTTAATTATTTGTTTACCCATAAAACCTCTAATTTGACAAGTTTTATGGATGAAGAAAATGGTAACAACTGTTTGCCACAGCTTGTCAAATCTTCCGTAACAGCTAATGTAACTTTATTAATATTAATAACAATAATGATGGTACAGCAATAAAATTAGTAAAACTACCTTATGAAAGTCATCTGAAATTGTAGGGTGATTTTTTTTTTTTTCTATGTGGATCATCTTGCAGTTTCTTCTTAGGTCCTGCATAAGGTCAGACCATCTTTTCGGGCTGTATGACTCTGATTCTATAAAAAGTGTTGCTTTGGTGACATGGAAAGAGTAAACAGGCTTAATTTATGTCATGCAATAGTTGGGTGAAGTAAAATTAACAGATTCTTGGCTTAAGTAATTGTGACACATTGAAACAGATGACAAAAATAACTTTAAATGTCTTCTTTAAAAAATTTTTGAGAATAAGACATTACATTTTAAGGTACATTAAAAAAATCCACTTAGGACAAGGGGTTCAGACCCAGCCTTCAGTGAGCTCACATTCTGAGGGGCTATTTGCTAGTTGTGCCAACTTAAGCAATTAACCTCTCTGAGCCCCAGGTTCCTTGTGTATAAATGAGGTAATATTGCCACTGATTTATTATGAGGATTAAATGAGATAATATCCTTTTATAATATAGAAGATCTCTGCCTTAGAGTCTATGGTTTTCTTTTTACTGGAGTGTATCACCTCTTTTGAATTTTAGTGGCAAAAAGGGACAGATGAAAAAAGTTGGAGAAACATTTACTTCCAAAGAGCCAAAGTGTCCATGTGATAGGTCTAAAATATTAGGGAATTTTTTTTGAAAGTGTGTGTTTATTTAGTGTTTCATCTCTAAACAGTTTGCTTTCACCCTGTAAAGAGTACTATATTTTCAGTTATGTCCTGATTCTTAAATTAATAATTTGACTTTGCTTGCTACTTATAAATTAGAATCAAATTCTGAATAGAGAGTAAAATCCATATGTAAATTGGAAGGGAATCAGGTAATAAACTCTCTGATTTACAGAAAGAAATGTTTACTTAATGCTTTCTTTAACTGCAGCTTTACTTATAACTTGAGTCTTTTTTTTTTTGAGACAATTTAAACAGCAAAAGAAGATATGTGAGCCTACAAGTAAATAGGAATGATCATTGACTGTTGAAGCCAGTGAATGAACGTGTATTGAATGTGGTTCTGAGATAGAAGATATGAAAGGAATTTCCTGGAACTTACTGGGAGCTCTTGGTATGTAGGCCTACTTCATAACTCATGAGTTTTAGAGCAGGCAGGGTCTGTATTCAAGTCTTCAGAAAAGAAATAAATGTAACGGTTTTTTGAAATGTGGAACAATTTTCCTTTCTATGTATGCTTGGTTTATATTACCTGAGAAGCATGTTCTGTATTATTGGAATAAGATACCACTTCTATGTTAATTCTAATGAAAATGACAAAGGAAATAGTCCTCACCAATATTGTGAAGTACTTAATGGTGTTTAAAATCTCTGGGAGATTGGGCCAAAGTAAAAATATAAACTAAATAAATGGAAATGTAGCCATTCATTGCTTTCCAGTTCGTATGATCATCAAGATGCAGTATTTTGAACTGATTGCAACTGCTGTAACGTACTTGGAAGAAAACCCATTAGAGGAGAATTAAAATTTGAACAGATTAGCTGCTTTTTAATGGCCCAGCAGAAGATCGTTTGTTGCTTCAGAATCTTTTCTCATTCTCATCACTCAACCTTCTTGGCTATATAAACAAAAGGATATTTCCCTCCACATTTTCCAGAGCTGTGTGTCTACCAGGAAACATTTCTTTTAACCAAATAACATAGATAGTTTTACAAGCTAAAGTAAATTCTGAATTTTGTATTTCTGTATCTCAGGTTGAAATTGATGAAATTAAAAGATGAGGCTTTTTTAGGTGCTAATAATTATTTAGTGATAGAAACAGGGATCCCCGATATTTTTAGTTGCTTTCCTGTATATTGATTTTGTGTCCTGCAATCTTGCTGAGCATATTCATGAGTCCTAATAGTTGGGTGTATATTCCTTAGGATTTTATACATACAAGATCATCTTTGAATAGAGAATTTTGCTTTCATTTTCAGTCTGTTTGCCTTTTATTTCTTTTTCTTGCCTTACTGGCCTGGTTAGAATCTCCATTAGACTGTTGAGTGGTAGGGGTGAGAGTGGACGTCCTTGGTTTTTTCCTAATCTTAAGGGGAAAGATTTCAGTCATTTACTATTGAGTATGATATCTGTGGGTTTCTCATAGATGCCCTTTATCAGGTTGAAGAATCTCCCTTCTATTGCTAGTTTGAGTGTTTTTATTGCAAAAGAGGGGTTTGATTTTGCCAAAGGGTTTTTCTACATTTATTGAGATGATCATGTAGGTTTTATTCCATTCTATTAATGTGGTTTAATATGTTGACTGATTTTCATATGTTGAACCAACCTTGCATTCCTGGAATATCTCACTTGGTTATGGTGTGTAATCCTGAATTTGTTTTGCTACTGTTTTGTTGAATGACTTCCTTTTTTGGCCACATACTTTTTCTCAGTTTCTTCTTTGATATTGAAAGCTTATGAACACTGGAGATAAAAAATAAAGGAACATGACTTTCTCAGGACTTGCCTTTGGATATATGAAAGCTTTGTTTCTGCACCTACTCTGAGTGACTGTCCTTTAAGTAAGGTGATCAAATCTCAAAATATGCCTACCTAAGTACTCAAGTTCAGAAATTTTTATGTAATGATTTTCTAAAGGATTTTAACTTGACACATTCTTAAGAAATTTTCACATAATATTTCTTATGTGACTCATTTAGATTTTAGGTCCTGACCTTGTGCTAGTTACTCAATTTTTTATTTTTAGCTGAGTTTTCTAATCAGTATATAGGATTATAAGGAACAAGTAAAATATGGTGTGTGAATATGCTCATAAGATTTTACATGATGGAAAGATATTATTTATATTTATATAAGTATGTAAATATATTTAGCACAGGGGTCTCAGGTTCAGATAATTTGAGGGGGCGGAATAAACCAAGCAAATATTTGAAACAGTAACGTGGTTGGAGGTGATAAGGCTTGTGGCCTATTGGAAGCTCCACTACATTGAAATTCAAGGTGAAACAAACAAAATAAAATGAACAAAACAAACCCAAACCCTCACCATC
Source organism: Avahi laniger (assembly GCA_963575035.1). NCBI lineage: Eukaryota > Metazoa > Chordata > Mammalia > Primates > Indriidae > Avahi > Avahi laniger. The sequence continues at coordinate 76,067 of CAUYSK010003008.1, forward strand.
TTGGCCAGACATCATACATCTCCCTCCTCTGTGGGATCCCTCAATCAGAAAGGCAGTGATAGAGAGTAAGGCTTTAGGATCTAGTTTCAGCTCCACAGCAGGGAATGTTTTTAACTTCTCTGAAGCTTCACTTACTCATTTGTAAAATGCAGATAACGTACCTCTTGCCTAATGCCAAGGGTGGTTGTGAGAGGTTTTAATGACATAACATACAAAATGACTTGAAAACGATCAAGTCCTTTGTAAATATATGGAATATTGTTGTTTCTCTGTTTCTATAAATCTTAACTTTTTAAAAATCGTGTCTATAATTGCAGCAAAGATATTGTTAAGAGGGTTTTAGACATTAGAAAACTCCAAAAGACCGGCTAGAAACATCTCCTTTCAATAGTAGAATAAACTTGGTAATAGATACAAGCCCATTTAATATACTTCCTGGACTCGAATTGTTAGCTGGGTCATTCCCTTATCATTCCAGTAAAAATATCCATTATCGGATTTTTCTCACCATTAGGTTCTGTTGATATGTGAACTCTTATGACAATATGGCAACATGCTTCATAATTCTCACAAGCCAGATATGTTATCTATAAGGGCTTCCTGTGGTTTCCTTAACATGTAAACAGAAAGTCAGAACTTGCACTTTCTTGGTATCCTAGTATTTGGAAGAGTTTGATTTATACACTTTTCTGACCACAATAAATCAAGAGCTGACATCTTGATGCCTCTGTAGGAGGTTCTTTTGAAGAAGACATAACCCAGCGTCTGCACAAGGTCTGCCTAGTAGCCCGGCCACAGCAGTATCTGCTGTGCCGTCAGCAGGCACAGTCATAGAAACCCACACATCACAAGTCCATTGAGCTCCTACTATGCAGAAGGCACCGTGCTGGCTTGGAAACACAGAAAAAGTAGCATGGCCCTGCTTTGAAGAAGCATGAAGTCGGGTTGGAGAGAAACTAGTGTCCATGTCTGGTTGGAGAGAAACTAGTGTCCATGAAATAGCTGTAGAATCTGGACTTTTGGACTGTTAGCTCTATCTGGAAGAAACCTTAGAGATCATTTCTCCAGCCCAGCACTCTCAGTGTATAGCAGAGAAAATGGATACCTGTAACTAAATGCTAATTTCTGTGCTGTAGTCAGAGCTTTTCGAATTCAGTTGCTTCCCACAATCAACTGGGGATCCAGAGTCCCTGGGGTGGGGACTCAGGAATTTACACTGGGATACAGGAGTCAGTCCCAGAGTTTGCTAATTGGATTTGGGAATGGTAACAGGCTGAGAGTACTTTTGGAGTATAGCGTGCTCAGTGAAAGGCCAGGAAAGAGCCTCATGGAAGACATGCATGTTGTTTAAAGGGAGGGTAAGAGTGAGGTGGACTGGGACTTGTGGGGACAGGGGAACAAATAGGTGAGGGTGTGGAGTTGGGAATTGGCATCGCCGAGGTGATGAGGAAGATGTTTTATGTCTCATGACTCTCTTAGATAGCAAAGGGCTATAAGGGATTTTGTACATTTACTTTGAAAAAGAGCTGTATTTCTACTCCAGAAATCTTGATAGTCACTTTGACTTTTTTTAATTTTAAGAAAGTATTTCATTGCATTACAAGTAATTCTGCAGTCTGAAATTTGTTGTATTTGACTAAGTATGATTTTTTTTTTCTAGTTTATCATCAGTATCATGGTTAGTATCTTCGGTGCCTTCCCCAAATTATTTTGAGACAGATGCTTTTATATGCTTAGTTATCGTATTTCTTGGTGGTAAAATAATTGATATGCAATATGCTAATAAATGTATTTGTATAAAAAGGTGTACTGTGGACAGTGAGTGAAAACATTTAACATTTGTAATCTATTCTTTTTGAAAATAATGTTATTCTCTGAAGAAAGTGAGTTATCTTTATAGTATGTTAGATATTAAGATATATGAAATTAGACAATATAATATAAATCTTTCATAATAAATTTATTTATTTGGTGTATATAATAAGATACCAAGCAGAATTTCCTTTTTGTGGAAAAAATCTATATTTACATATATTTTATGGTTATTTTAATTTCTTTTTATATTTTAAGAAATTTATGGTTGTATATTTTTAAAATGTTGATACATAATTGTACATATTTATGGGGTATATGTATTTGTTACATAGGATATATAATGATCAAGTCTGGTTGTGTTCAACTGTTGAACTGTCAAACACAAGCAGTTTCTTTTTTGAACTATAACAGTTCTCTCAGGTGTGTGAGTTGGTTTGAGACAGGAACCGTACAGTAACGATTAACAGCAGGACTTGAACCACATAGTCTGAGTTCTGATCCCTCCTATGTCACTTGCTGGCTATGGATAACTCTATTTTGCCGACTGTGAACCATGGAAAAGAATAACACCTACCTCACAGGACTGGTGTGTTGAATGAGTGAATATGTGTAAAGTGCTTAGTACAGTGCCTGACACGTAGTAAATGCACAATATGTGTTTAGCTATTATTCTTTTTTTAGTAGTAGTTGTTATTAATTGTACCTGACATATGACCTGGCACATAGCATGTGGTCATTGAGTGTTTATTGAATAAGTGAGGGACCGAACCAATTACCGTAAAGTTTTGTTAAATAAAGTATTTTTTTTTTCCTGAGCTATTTCCATCATGTCTATGCCCATAGGCATCAGCGATTTGCAGTAGAATAGTTTAATCAATGAGATAAAATATTTGGTCAAAAAGATTTGTGTGGTCACATGGAATGGCTAATGGCTCTCTGGGCAAGGGAGCATTTTGATGAAGCCACAGGACTTTGTGGCTTTTACCAGGAAGTTAGAACCTGGCCAGATCCCAGACCATCCGATTCCCAGGTGGAGAGAGAAGAGTAGCACTCTCTTCAGTGGTTGTCACTTGGGCTGGCTGTGTCTTGGGTGTGTTCTCCCTCTCTCTCCCCTCCTCCCAGTCCAGTTCTTCCTCTTTTAGCCTTGTAAAGCCAGGGGCTCTTAACCTGCAGGTCAGGGAACCCCGCACATCATATCTTTCTTTCTTTCTTTCATTTCTGTCTCTTCTGAGAAGAGAGCCTCTGGCTTTCATCAGACTCCCAAAGGCACCGGTGACCCTGCTTCCGAGAGGGTGGCAGCGGCCCTGGCAGCAGCCGTTTTCCATTATGAGCAGAAGCTGAGGTGGTGCTCGGAGAACTGTCAGAACTGTGTTCCTTTGTCACTGTCTCCAGCTGCAGAGGAAGCAGCGGGCACTGAGAGGGATGCTTGGCAAAGCCGTGCTGCCAGACAGAGGTGATTTGATCGTGAAGACACTGCTGGATCCCTTCGTGGCTGCCTTGCGCCGATAGGAGGCTCGCAGCGATTCAGCCGGAGCATAAACACGACGCAGGCCACGGTTTGGAAAGTGAGCCAGCAAAACAGCAGAGCCTGTGGGGCGCTCTCCTCGCTTGTCACTTCCTTATGACACGGTGGGAGTCAGGTGGCTCATATCTGCCTTAATTGCAAACCAGCTGATTGACATAGACTTTCTCACCGTGAAGCACAACTGCCAGAAGAAAAATGCCCTTGTTCTCTGTTTAAAATTAAGGGGAGCAATGTTGTATATAAGGACTTCAAAGGAATTCAAATGCTTTATTGTAAGAGCCATTTTATAACAATACATAACACACTATATCCCAAGGGCTTTTCAGGCGTTAATTGTAGTTTGAGTTATCCTGAAGGTCACTACTCTGTGATAAAATCATGACTACATAGCTTCACATGTTCCTTTTATAGCTCTAATGTGGTCCTGGATTTCTTTCCCTCCATTATGCAATATTCAGATTTATCACACAACAGCTTTAACATAACTGATGGCAATGCACTTTTTGTTGCTGAGGCAGGATCAAGGACATTTTAATATAGTCTGGCTAGACACCGAGAGTACAGAAGTGATCCATTTCTCCCCTGGCAGTTAGGTGGAAGACAGTCCATGTTGGGGACATTTAGTTAGGCATGGCTGGACAGGAGGCCTTTATCAGGGTAGCCAAGCCTGTGTGATAAAGCCAGAGTTAGACTTTGCGAATTGTACCTGTCTATAGTTAGCATCCAGAAACCACTATGGAGCTGTCATTGGCTAGGTATTTCCAGTCACAGTTCTTGCTGAAGTTAGATAATTTAGATACACGGGACAGTGGTGCACTGTTTATACTGAAGTTTGTCCGTTCATTCATTCATTAGTTTATATTTCAGTGCATCTCACTTTTTCCTGACGTTATGTTTACTTGTATGGCATTTTTAGAAGGCTCTGAATTATTCTTGATGAGAAAAATCTCATAATGAGAAATTAAAATTAAGGAAACATAGAAGGGTATATGTAAGTTGGCAAATCCTCTTAAAAAGCTTTTCAAGAAACCAGATATGAAAAATATTACTAACTCAAGGAAAGAACTGTCAATAGGAATTTCTTTCTTTAAAGGAATTTACAAAACACATACACAAGAGCTTTCTGTGAGATTACATCTCATTTTTATCCCTAAGAGACGTAATTCCTTTACTGAGGCTGCCTACTGCGGGCTGTTGATCAATAGGAGAACAAATGTGGGCTTCCTTCTGACCATGCCTCTCATTAGAATCTAATTTTTTACTTCCATACCTATAAAGTTAGGGTGAGGACATTGTCTTATCTCCTGGGGTTGCGTGAGAATTAAGTGAACGAGTCCTCACAGCTAACCTAGGGCAGTACCTTACACTCCGCCCTCAGTGAATCAGGGCAATTCTCTCCACGCCTCTGTGCAAAAGAAGGAGTTAAGGGTGGATCAGAGTCAGTGTCAGGGGACCTGTGACCCAAATCCAAGTCCTCCCCGTGCTCCTTGTGAATCTAGAATGTGGGTGGGTCACGGGCTAAACAGTGCCTAAGCCCGGTGAGAGAGAGAGGAGTACAGGTGGGGGAGATGGGGCAGTGCTCTCTGCTGGAGCAAGTCGCTGGGGAAGCAGGTGATCACTGACAAGCAGGGGATTTTCTTGCTTGTCCAGCTCTGCTGGACTTGGATGCCCAGAGCTTTTTTTCATGTCTCCAGATCTGTGAAGCGGAGAGAATGGCTTTTAGGAAGAATCCACTTGCTGTAGTTTGGAAACTACTTCGTGGTTAGAGAGAAAACAGGCCTCTGTGTCAAGATCTTATCTTTAATGCTAGTCATCCCCACTTCTTGAGGATAGTGACTTGGGTCCACCTGTGTACCGTGGGCTCGTCTTACCCTGTGGATGGCTCCTACCCCCGGCAGAAAACTTAGGAGCGTCAGGTCTTGTTGCTGTGGCTTTCTGCCTGTGGCTCAGGCTGCAGTGCTGGTTTCTGAACCCCACTTCTTCTTGACCTCTGTATGGGTCCTAGATCTCTACCGGGACCTGACTTTTTAGCCCCCTGTTTGATCCTGACTGCTGGGCACCCTGAATCTGCTCCTCCTCCAACAGAGACCTCCCCTCTGGTTCCCAGCCTCGTCCTGGCTGTGCTCCTGGATTTGCACCTTCCTGAGAGCCATTCTCTCCCGGGGAGGCACAGAGTTCGCTATCCAGGTCCTGTGGCACCACCCTGGCTAGGGGTGGGGACAGCATTTATATGTTTTCCTAGAGGCAGAGGGTGGATGGCCCAGGCTGATGGGATGCAGGTTGACCGGAATGCGTATCGTGTGCCAGTGAGCTCTGTGTGGTGGCACTCTCTTTGTCCCACGTGACAGATGGGAAGACGGGACGCTGAGGGGTGAGGTATTTGCATAAATGCTGTAAGGATTGCTGGAGTCAGGGCTAGGTACTCGTTCTAGCTGATAGGCAGAAGGTTTTCCTTCCCTTTGTACCCAGAAGAGGACAAAAAATGCCCTTGTACTCTGAAGTAGAAATTTGGCTGAGGGGCCTCCAGAATGTACTGGTTCCTGATCTTTTATCTATACGTTGGTCATTTGGTCCAAGAAATATAAATTATTTCCTTCAAGGAGAACATCTGAGGCAAACTGGTTTGTGCTTGGTTCATGGCTATGCTTTTTCTTTTTTTGGAGTCTTACCTCTGTTTTGGTCTTGTTGATAATATAGACCCTCCTCCTTCCTTCCCTCCCTCCCTTCCTTCCCTTTTAGCTGAGATGGTAGGCTTTACTTTTGTCTCTTGTCTCCAGGTTTCAGGAAAATGATTTATAAGAGGGGTGATAAATCTGTACAGGGCTTTTCTAAGCTTCAGCTAAGGCCCCAGATAAAAACGTAAAGGAAAAGAAAACCTTCAGGATAAACTATGTTTTAGTTAGAAGTAATATATTCTTTGACAGAGCTCAACAAAATTGCAGTAAACATCCATGCAGTGCTATACAAATAACAATAATAGTTAAGAGCTACTAATAAGTAATAGCATCTTGCTTACATTCTCTCTAGTCCTCCTAATAACCTAGCACAGCAGGCATTATTGCCTCTATCACAGATATGAGGAACCAAGGCATAGCTGGGGTTCAGCCCAATTATGACATTGGATCTGATGCCATTCTACTGTGCCATTCTGATTTTAATGCAAAGCAGGTGCTTTCTCTGGCTTTGGCTCTGGCTCTGTCTCTTTTAAAGGAAATTGCTGTTCCCTTAAATGTTTATAAATTGTGGTTTTTATTCTTGGTTCATTTGCTGTGTCCGAGTACTAGACACTGGAGTGCCACAGTATGGTGTACACTACCGAAGTGCTAGTGACAAGAGTCACAGTAAAGTGCACAGTTGTTAAGAGTAAGGAAAATAAGACCAGGATGGTCCGTCTTCAGGGCCAGGAGCTCTAGGACACCAAACTTCAGGGAGGCGACTTCCTGGTGTTTTTATGCACTGAGTCTGGCAGCACCCTGTTCACCCAGAACTCAGACACAGCACATGCAGCCATCAGACCACCTTAAACCCAGAGGAAAGTAAGCTTCAAACCAAGGAGCAGACACTGGTTCAGGAACCTGGGCTATCAGGAAAAGCTTAAATTAAATCTGCAAGTATTTATGGGGCTGGGGAAGCATGAGTTCCAGTGCAGGGCCAGAAGAAAGCAAAGTTCCTATTGTAAACATTTTCTAGAGAATCTCACCATTGCTGAGAGCTAAGCAGGGACACACACTGATTGTGCAACTGTGGTTACATAGGTGTGGCATGCAGGAGAGAGAAGTATATTCAGATAGTGTCTGCCCTCAAAGAGTTTACAACCTAGTTGAGAATCTTAAAATCTGTTTTCTAGTTTGGTAGTTTCTAGTAGGATTTTTAATTGGGGATTAAGTATACTACCTTGTAAATAAAACATTTGACATAGTATAGTCAGCCTTCCACATCTGTGGGTTTGGCATCTGTGGAATCAACCAACTTGGGGTTGAAAATATTCAGAAAAAAGAAAACAATAGAAGACCAGGCACAGTGGCTCACGCTTGTAATCCCAGAACTTTGGGAGGCCCAGGTGGGAGGATTGCTTAAGGCCAGGAATTCAAGACCAGCCTGGGCAACATAGCAAGACACTGTCTCTACAAAAAATTTAAAAAATTAGCCAGACGTGGTGACATGCGCCTATAGTCCCAGCTACTTGGGAGATGAGGCAGGAGGATTGCTTGAGCTCAGGAGTTTGAGAGTTTGAGGTTACAGTAGTGAACTATGATGATGCCACTGTGCTCCAGCCTGGGCAACAGAGTGAGATCCTGCCTCAAAAAACAAACCAGCCAAACAAAAATAAAATAAAAAATTCAAGTAAAAAACCAATACACTATAACAACTATTTACATAGCTGTTATATTGTATTAGGTATTATAGCAATGTAGAGATGATTTGAAGTATACGGTTAAATGTGTGTAGGTTATATGGAGATATTATGCCATTTTATATCAGGGACTTGAACACCCTCGGATTTTGGTATCCTCAGGAGTCCTGGAACCAGTCCCCCAGCGATACTGAGAGATGACTGTGTTATTCTCCCTTTGATTTTCTATTCTTTCACTTAGGGATGTTTATAAGTCCATGTAACTCAGTTCATTCTGCAGCCAAATGAGCCTGTTCTCTGTGTCATCATTTACAACACGGATTATATTAGAAAGACTCGATGCCCTGGCCGGGAGCAGAGAGCCCTCTGTGACACTGTTTGTATATGCTTCTGGGCCAAATCCAAGTCCTATGTAGATTCTCTTGCGGAGAGAATTCTCTGAAAAACAGGCTTGAAACAATGATCCCTAAGGTCACTTCCAGCTGTAAATATATGATCTTGGTTAAAGTTGTGAGTTTGGGGTGGTAAAGACTATTCTCAGTGTTTTGGATGGAATTCATAGAACCTGACAAACCTGGGTATTAACTTTCAGCATCATTTGCATTTCAGCGCAAGGAATTCACCAGGCTTCAAGATTTCAGTCTTTGGTACCAACATGGGCTTAGTCTGTGAACTGATGTTGTGATATGAACTGGAGTTCTCTGAGCCAGTCTGGCTTGGCATGAAGTTGCTGGCCAGTCTGTGCTACATCCTAGTTGGAATATGCAAAATAGGCATATTTTACTAATTGAAATATTTATTTCAAAGGAAAATTTGCCAAGGGAACTGGCTTAGGGAACGAAGACTGTGCTTCTGAAGGACAGAGTAGTCAGCAATACAAGCAAGAAACCAGCAATTTAGAGAACTGGATTACAATGCCAGCAAAAGTCACCAATTAACCTGGTGTGCATGGGCATTCCTCGAACCTCTCTGCATTCTTTTTTTCTCCTCTTGGATAAAATTAGAGGCTTGGCTTAATTGGTCTTCAGTTTATCCAGCCTTAAGAGCTCTGCAATGCTGGATAGTTTTCAAATAATGGAAACTTCATCTGGTTAGTTTCTGTTAATGGAACAGATAACTGGGAGTAGTAGAGAAATAGAATTTGGGTATTAGCTAGATTTTTCCCCTCTACTTCCCCAGACTCCTCAATTAGATTAGATCAGGAGGGAGAAAGTAATAGATAGTATTAGTTTCCTATTTCTGCTGTAACAAATTACCACAAATTTAGTGGCTTGAAACAACACGAATTTATTATTTTATGGTGCTGAAGATCGAAAGTCTGAAATAGGTTTCACTGGGGTAGAATCAAGGTGTTGGCAGGCTTGTGCGCCTTCTGGAGGATGTAGCCGGGAACCTGTTCCCTTGCTGTCTCTAGTGTTTGGAGACTTTCCACATTCCTTGACTCCTGGTCCCTTCCTCCATCCTCAGAGCCAGCAGTCTCCTCACTCTGGCCTGTGCTTCTCTGACCCTCTTGTCCCCTCTTTTCCTGACAAGGATCCTAGTGATTACATTGGGCCCACTGGGGTAATCCGGGATAATCTCTCCAGCTCAAGATCCTTAACTTAATCATATCTGCACAGTCCCTTTTGCTGTGGAAGGGAACACACTCACAGGTTCCAGGGATTAGGAGGTGGACCTTTTGCGGGGGGTGGCATTCTTCTACCCACCACACACACATGCTGTTGGCAGCATTGCATAGCCAGGATGCAACACTTCCCTCTCTAGAAAGAAATACTGCTGGCAGATTAAGTCATTTTTATCATTCATGAGAGACCTTCAGCTTTACTGCTCCAGTCTCTCGTGCCACAGCAGGGAGTTTATTAAAAGGAAAAAGGGGAGAAATGGGAAAAGAACTACACAGTTGGGAGGCAGTTTTATCAACTCGAATGGAGTCAACCTCAGCGCCCTCAGAAGAAGAGCGAGCTCCATCCTCTGACGCAGCGCGGAGGAAAGGGCAAGCGAGTTCCCAGGGCCAGAACCACAGGTATTCTGAGACTAGTCGCTCAGGAAACTTGATGGAATGTTAGGTTTTAAGTTCTTTGCGAGTTCACTGTCAATGGCCACATTGTCACCGATGTTGAGGTGACATGTAGTTTCAGGAGGCGAGGCTTTTTTAAAACCCTGGGAAGTTATCAAATCCTTGATGGGAAAGAAAGTCCTACACACAGTGCAGATGTGACAGTCTTTATAATTCTCTGCAGCAGAAGCCCTAAGAATCTGCACTCTTATTATCTCAAGGGTGACATTTTAATTGTCACTGTATTAGATAAGGTATCTCGGTTTGTGGTTAGACGTAATTGAGGATAAAGCAGAGTTCAGGAGAACAAATCAGTGGCACTTCAGTCTCATCTTTTTCACCATAGACACCGCAGCTTTGCATCCGTACTCAGATTTGACAGAGACATTCATGTCATCAGGGGAGACTCACTTGGTTCCTGAGACATTTACATTTCTCCAGTCCATTTTCACATCTAATTTGCTTTGATAGAAGCGTGCTAACCTGCCCTCTAACCAGATTTGACACCACCTGGGGTGGCAGAAAAACACCGACTAGTGTCTTCAAGAAGTATCTGAGCTGCCTTTGGGAGTTAGTGTGTCCAAGTAGCCGGGTCGTGCCAGGGTCCATCATCTGGCCCCAAAGCATTCTGAGGGCACTCTGCCTTCAGAGGCACAGGAGGGGAGGGATCCGTGGAGAAACAAGCAATGGAAACAACTGGAATATGATATTCTGTGTTTGCCATCACTTGAGACATCATCAGATAAATGCATGCTGGGAATTTGGCCAGAACCTATAAGGACAAGCAAAAGCTGGAAACATTTATAAAATACAGAATTTGAGATTTTCCCTAATTATAGTGAAATTTTCATAATTATTTCCCTAATAAACAGTTTTTTTGTCCACTATTGTTGCCCTGTCTAGAAATAGAATTATTCTGGTCTGACAGTTTCTAGGAAATATCAAGCACTTATTCTTCAAGCTCTCTCCTGGCTGTGCTATGAGGAAGGGTGCTTTTAGTGAAGAATCTTGATAGGATGTTTTGAGAAAGAGAAGCAAATAGCCTGGACAGTAATTTGTTGTTTTCTACTATTGTTTTCCTCTAATTCTCAGGGCTCTAATATAAAAAAGTACCCCCACAGCAGAGGGGCAAAATTATTGCCCCAAATATGAGTTGTTGTGTTCTTAAGGACTTGTTTATTAAATGAAGGCATCGATCATGGTGTTTCTTCAAAGGGTTTTAAAAGAGGTGGACTTGGGGGCTGGGGATGTTTGCCCTGATTTACCTGGGGGCCTGTAATTCAAATTGGTCCATGGCCCGCTTCTCTTTGCCCACTGTCTCCCTAAATGGGTCTTCTCCAAACTTACCCCATCACCCACCAACAAACATGACGAGTTAGCAGCTCAGGTCATTCTTGTGAAAGCTACTGATACTCTCTGGAGCAGAGATCTCAACCCCTCCCCCCCATTTTCTTTCAAGAGTGCTTATATTTATAGCTGTTGGTCATATAAGTACATGCTCTATTTGCTAGAAGGAATTAAGATCCTGCAATGGTCCTTTTAACATTTAAATTAGAATACTTTTTTACCTATGCTGACTTCCTGCCTCCTCTCTAATAGGGCTCAAAGGGGGACTTTAATTGACCTCCAAGTGACAGTGGCTGTTTCCAAAATATTTCTCAATTTTCCAAGGTCAGAGTTTGTGTTATTAGGATAAACAGGGTCAATAAGCACTTTATTTGGGCTTTGTCCTTTGTCTCTTCCCAGTTGAGTCTTAGGAAGGATCTGCATAATTGAAAACACTTTGCCTCTTGGGTACCCCTCTGATTTATAATTGAGACAAAATTAGGCTTTAACTTTTCACCAGGTAAAATGAAATAAAAGCTCCTATTTTTTATTTATTTTTTAAAATTTATTTTTATTTCAGAATATCATGGGGATATAAATGTTTTGGTTACATGGATTGTAACCAAATCCATGGAACCATGGATTGTTTTGTACTGCTTGAGTCAAAGTTATAAGTGTGCCCATCACCCAGATAGTATGCATTGTATGTGTAAGCTGTGATTTCACCCATCCTCCCCCTCCCCGACCCCCGACCTGCATGATTTCCATTGAGTTTTCCTTCCATCTGTACACGTGAGTGCTGATCGGTTAGTTCCAATTTAATAGTGAGTACATGTGATGTTTGTTTTTCCGTTCTTGCAGTACTTCACTTAGGAGGATGGTCTCTAGTTGCATCCAGATTGTTGCAAAAGGTATTAATTCATTTTTTATGGCTGAGTAGTACTCTGTGGTATACATATACCACATTTTATTAATCCACTTATGAATTGATGGGCCCTTGGGTTGATTCCACATCTTTGTGTTTGTGAATTGTGCTGCAATAAACATTCTAGTGCAAGCGTGTTTTTGATAAAATGATTTTTTTTTCCTTTCGGTAAATACCCAGTAGTGGGATTGCTACTGGGATCAAATGGTAGTTCTACTTTTAGTTCTTTGAGGAATCTCTATACTGTTTTTATAGAGGTTGCACTAGTTTGCAGTCCCACCAACAGTGCATAACTGTTCCTTTCTCTCTGCATCCGCACCAGCATCTATTGTTTTGGGACTTTTTGATAAAAGCCATTCTCACTGGGGTTAGGTTATAACTCGTTGTGGTTTTGATTTGCATTCCCCCAATGATTATTGATGAGCATTTTTTCATGTGTTTATGGGCCATTAGTCTACTTTTGAAAAGCTGCTGTTCATGTCTTTTGTCCACTTTTTAATGGGGTCGTTTGATTTTTTTCTTGCTGATTTGCTTGAGCTCTTTGTAGATTCTGGTTATTAGCCCTTTATTGGCTATATAGCATGTGAATATTTTCTGTAGGTTGTCTATTTGCTCTGTTGATTGTTTTCTTGGCTGTGCAGAAGCTTTTTAATTTAATCACGTTTATTTATTTTTGTTTCTGCAATTGCCTTTGGGGTCTTCTTCATAAATTCTGGCTTTGTGAAATGAGTTGGGGAGGATTCTTTCCTTCTCAATATTATGAAATATTATGATTTCTGCAGTATGAGTACCAATTCTTCTTTAGGTCTGATAAAATTTGACTATGAAACCATCTGGTCTGGGAAAAAGCCCCTAATAAGCCAAGGAATACTGTAAACAAGATGCTGGGATGTGTTAACCTTCTTTAAGAAACTGATGTATTAACAAGCCTTTTTTCAAGTCATCTCTTCATGTTATGTGGATCAACTATAAAAACATAGTGTTTAGCAAAGTATCAATATAAGTATATGTCAGTAGAGGCATATTATCCTAATTATTAACACTGCTGCTTGTTAGGCCAGAGGTCAGGGTTGGAAATGCAGGATGGAAAATAGTGGGCCATCTCCCTTTGGGAGAGCGCAGAGAGTGGCAAGCATGAGAGGGGACTGAGGAGTACCTGGAACAGGTATGGGAGGCACAGCTAGAGCAGGAGAGCCAGGAGTGAGGGGCCCACAGAGTGGAATGCAGCAGAGCCACCCTGCTCAGCAAGGTCTGGGAAGTATACATTGCATCCGGCAGTCGTGCCTGAGACGCTGGACAGACGCACGGGAGGGAACCAAGGCTCAGAATGGTTAAGTGTCTGGTCCGTGGGCGAGCTACAACGGGCCTGGTAGTGGTCTTCCTTCTGGATTTTTCTACCCAGTCTCCTAATTTGGGAGAGACTAGCTCCTCTGATAGGACTTTGTTTACAGTACCCTATTACGTAAGTCACATGCTCTTATTTTTCTTAATTTAACAATTTCTTATGTCATTAGTCTCTTATTCCATACCTATCATGGATGAAGTAAAATGTTGCTTTTTGCACATTAGGCTGCTTATTTACAGTTTTAAACTTAGATGTAACACAAGTTTTTAAGGGCAAAAAATAAATAGGATTCTTGTGAAGAGGCCGCCTGAAAGCTCTTGACAGCAACCTTTGAATTATAGACAGCAACAATTATTCTTTTAATTTTTAACTTCTGACCATGGTGTGTGAACTTGCCTTTATTTGAGAAAGAGGTTATTGTCTTAATTATTTGACTCCCTACGTTAAAATTTATTTGACCAAATGATACGTGTTGTTGAACTTCTGGGTGGACAGAGAAAATGCATGGCACGTGTATTAATTTGCTCAGGGTGCCGTAATAAAATACCACAGACTGGATGGCTTACACAACATCATTTCTTACTTCATAGTCCTGGAGGCGAGAAGACTGAGAGGAAAGTGTCGTCAGGGTTGCTTCCTTCTGAGGGGTGTGAGGGAGAATCTTTTATGCTTCTCTCCAGGTTCTGGTAGTTTGTTGGCCATCATTGGCGTCCCCTTGGCTTGTAGATCCATCACTCCATCTCTGCTTTCATGTTCACGTGGTGTTCTCCCTGCATGCATGCCCGTGTCCAAGCGTCCCTTTTTTATTAAATAAAAGGATGCCAGTCACACTGGGTTGGGGCCCATCCTACTCCATTGCAACTTCATTGTAATTAATTGTATCTGCAATGACCCTATTTCCAAATAATGTCACATTCTGAAGTACTGTGGGTTAGCATTTCAACTATGAATTTGGGGTAGGGGGAGGGACACAACCCATAATAGTGTTAGACGACAGCATAGTAAGTCTCTGAGGCTGAAGTCAGGGAATCTGTCCTCCACATTCGAACTTAAAGTGTTGGACTTTATCTTGTCCTCCATTGGAAAATGACTTTTCAGTGAAGTCCAGCAATAATTTCTCTAAGTTAATTAGGCAAACCGTTTAATACGGGAACAGAAATAGGGAACAAAAGGTCTCAGTCAGGGTAAGAGGGATGACAGGAGAGAAGCAAATGAGGGTAAAATGATAAACGAGAAGCAGCAGCAGTGACAATTATCTTGGGAGCATGTTTCAGATGGAATTTTCTGGGTACAGAAAATCTACGAAGCATTCCAAACACACTTTAGTGTAGTAAGACCCAATAGGTCCATATTTGTGATACGTGGTGGATTCTTAGCATTCATGGCATTAGCGCTACTCTTAATAAACAAGAAGAGCAAATGTGCAATTGTTGGTATTGCTTAGGAAATGTTTCACTTCGTTGTTAGTCCCTCTCTTCCTCGTCTGAGACTGGCGCTTTCTCAGTGACCGGGGGCTTTCCCAGCGGGACAGGCCTGCAGGGTGCAGCCCAGCTCAGGGCTTGGCTCTCCACAGATTCTGCTCTGGGTGTACAGCATGTCCCCGTAAATACCAAGGGGCCATTTAGAGGACAGCCCAAGCACTCAGACACAGGGTGACCAAAATGCCTCATTCTGCGGTTAAAGTGGAGGTGATTTTACTAGCCACCCATCTCCTTTCCTAGAGTAGAAATCTCCAGTTTTCAGTGACTTTTTCCTTGTTTATATTTAGTAACAGACATCGGTAAGGCGTAAAAATACATGATAAATGCTGTTTAGTTGAACAAGCTGGGTTTGCAGACTGTATACCTGCAGACAAGCACATCTGCTGTGCAATGGGTGCCTTGAATATATATTCCCTGAGACCCTGGAGTGGGTGAGCATCTACCCAGAAAGGACAGCTGATGTGCAGACAGAAAAAGGAAAAACAAGCCACACTCGTGGTTTCCTAAACAAAGTGTCTGCCCGTTTACTTCATCATTTGGCATTCATCTATGGTTTTGCACAAAGCATTTTTAGTTTAGGGGTACCCCTCTAGTTACTGCTAATTCCCATGATAACACCAGCACCTTTAAAAAAACAAAAGACTAGACTAATACTGAACTACCCCATTTGTGCAGCTTCAGGCAGGAGCCAGAGCTTGGAGGTTTCTTTCTTTAGACCACGGGCCTCATAGAACCACACTTGCTCTCTCTAGATGTGTTTCAGGGGTAAAGTGAGTGTGTGCTTTATTGCACTTTGTTTTCAAACCTGAGTCCGTATTTGTAAAGCATGGCATGATGGAGTCATCTCATTCACAGACGGTGTACTGCGTATTCACAATTCATGTTTTATACACTGCTCACATAAAAATATCAGGATTTGGAGACTTCAGCCCCTCCTATCTCTTTTATACTTTGTGTAAAAGACACCTCTGATTTTTTTTTCTAGTATCAGCCATTTTTGTTTTTAAAAATGTTCTCTATTTTATATGATGACAGTTCCAGCATTAAAAGCGTTTACATACATTTCGTTTCTTTTTAGAAATAGGTCATATACGATTAGAACACTGTTGATAAGAAGAAATTTAGTATTACATTCCAGTATGTTTCAAATTAAATATTTTAATGCTATAACTTCTAAAATATACAGATAGTTGAGTACCTACACTGTACTGGACAAGAATATAACTGCATTGTTATTCTCTCATGTCTTTTCACATGTTACAAAACGTTTATTCCTTCTATCGCTAATTTTAATACAGAAAAGTGGAAACAGTATATCCCTTTATAAAAAAAATCTCCTTTATCAGAATTAAAAATTATCAAACAAGTTCACTGGAGATGGCAATTTGCAGTACAAAATGACTTTACTGAAAAAAGTCTTCAAGGAGTTGATCTTTTAGGTGTTAAAGATAATTACTTCATTCAACAAATCTTGGTTGAGCATCTACTATGAGCTGACACTTGTAATTACGTGACAGAAATGAGCATGGGGAAGTGAAAGGGAACAGAGACTCTTAGGAGCTGCAGCCAATTAGGATCAGTCAGAGATGAAGATAATGCCTTCCTAAAATTATCATGTATGGAACAATGTGAAAATATAACTGGTGATTAGAATTCAACTTAGAACTTTTCAAGAACACGTCTGTAGAATGAATGATGAACACTGTATAATAATTCAGGAGAATCAGAGTATGAGTATAAATGAAAGGCTGTGATTCTATCTCAGTCATGAACAGGAAAATTGACCCGGGGCATAAACATGACTGCTCCAAAAAGTGATGTATCTTTTAAAAATGCTCAGATTTCTACTTATAACAATTACAGCAACGATGATTTCACATCTGTAAGTCAGACGGTTTTAATCTGCAAAAGGTTAAGTGTTTGACAGTTACTTGTTCTCACATACAGATTAGCTGCTTGGAGTTTAACCTTTAGATGTGCTTAAGCAGCCACGCTTTACAATTTTTTTTTTTGTATAAAACCACCCAAACAGAAACAGTCTAATAACTTGCAACTAGGAATACAGAAATCTGGGAGACATTTTTTTCACTTGATATAAATTGCTTCAATTACCGCCTTTCTTCCTCTCTGTCTGGGGGTATTTTAACACTCACCCTAATGTGCAGAAGCAACTTCACAATTAAAGAATGGAAGCCATTTGTGGTGATATGAATGTCAGAACAGGATGATTCTTCCACTTCAATGCCTTGCAGGATTTTAAATGAGTGAGTGTGACTGCTTGATAACAGAGAAGAGGAGAAATGGGATCTGTTATCTTTACCTGGGTGTGCAGGGATAAATATGTATTTTAAACTTTGTAGAGTGAAACATTTAATATCTTGAACTTTTAATTGTTATAAAAGAGCAAAAAAAAATCACAGGATTTCTATTGCATTCAACTTTTAAATGCATCTTGATGATAAATTAATTTTAAGGTGTTGTTCACATGGATAAGGCATCTAATTCAACTGATTCAAGTTGTATTGCATCAGATTTTTTTCTGTGTTGCTTGAAGAACAAGACAGGATAAAAAAAGACAGTGGGTGATGTCTAGACATTTACTCTATGAAAGCCATACCGTCCTCATTTTTAATCAATAAATGCTCTTAAGCTTGAATCATGTATTGCAGAGAACATTTTTTAAGGGACTCTTTACTAGATATAGGCACCATACCAAGTATTTTACATGTTATCTTATTTAAATATCTTCATGACTCATTTAGGCATAAACTGTCATGTTTCCTGTTTTACAAATGAATTCATAGGCTAAAAACGTTTATCAGTGGTTCCCAAAATTGGTCTGCTAGGAACTCATGGGAAGCCCCCCACAAGGGATAAGGTTTTGAAGTTCTAGGGTATAGATCTGAGCATCTTTATAATTAAGTAGTTTTCCCAGTTGATTCTAATAAACACCTAGGTCTGGAGGCCATACTTGGTTGGAAGAGCCACTTCAGTGTCGCAGTTACAAAATGATAGAACTGAGATTGGGACTCAGTTCTATGTGAATCCTCTGCTTATAACCTGGAGTGACCATCACAGGGACATTGAAACCTTGAAACTCACCCTCGAATCCCAACATTTGAAAGAATCCTAGCATTTGTCTTTCCTAATGTGGGATCCCCTCCCAGCATCCTTGATGGGCAGGGGAATGTGAGTCTCTGCCAGAAGCAGTTCAGAGGAGATGCCCATCAGTGTTCCCAGGAAGCCCTTTCTATTGGTGAGGAGTTCTGATTATTAGCAAGTTCTGATTATTCTGGGCACTATATTCCTGCTGGTCATTTACTAGTATTGCCCTCTGGAGCTATGCAAAATAAGTCCAGTTCTTCTTTTGCATGACTTTTGGACTCTTTGAAGAAATCCATCTTCTTCCTACTGAGGCTTTCCTACTCTAGGTGCCAAGTTTGAATTCCCACCTCCCAAAACAAACCCTACCACAACTGCAACAAACAATGATGGTATCAACCGCAAACTCTCCCTGGCTCGTCGGAAACCATGGGCTGTGGCTGTTTCCCCTTTAATGTCACATCATTTCTTAGTCTCCTTGGATGCCTAGTTAATTTCCTTTGTCTTGTATATTTTTTCACTCAATGTCAGAATTGGAACACTTGCTCATTGTTTATAACACGCATTTCAATTTTGCTTGTTAAAAAAGATCACTCACGTTTCAGGTTAAAGATAGGAAGAATTTCCAAGAAGGGAAACTTCAGGGCATTAAGAGAGAAGTTAGTTGTGCTGAAGTGAGCTGGTGTCTCAATTCCACGCAGCTTGTGATCTTGTGGCTCTCGGCAGTACAACAAGGCCAACCTTTACAGAAGAACAAACTGTTCCTGAACAGTTCCTCCACTGTATTAAAAGCAAACATATTTTTTCTCCTATATTGAACCCTTCAGCCTTTTGTGTTTAAACTATTTCCCATCTTGTTTGAACTTTTTTTTCTGGAACAAACATTTATTGTAGGCAGTGTAAATAACAGCTGGCACTCTGTTTGTGTTGACTTTTGTATGTCTCTTCTGGGCTGTTATTTAGTTAGCAGAGAGTTTGGAGACCTGAATTCATATCTTTACCTTGTTACCAATTTAGGGCTTAGACAAGTCTTTTAATTTTCTGGGCTAAAGTTCTCTTGTGAAGTAGGGTTAATAAGTACCCTTGCCCTACCATGTGGCGAAGGATGATATTCAGAGAAATGTGTTGCAGAAAACCATGTCATATACTGTGAGTTATTAATTGCCATTATTATGTTAATGCCATGATTGGCTTATCAGTGGAATGTAGACTCTTTTCTAGCATGCTATTTAGTTTTTAAAATTTTGCTGTCATTAGTTTGGACAGGGTGGAGTTATCAAAAATATTTATCAGAAGATTTTGGCCTTTCAGAGAACAGACTGATCACTCAGAAATGACTCTAGATGCTTTTGGAGAGGGTCGTGTGTACACGCACATGTGCACACTCACACTCCTGCACTGTCTCTATTTGTCCTCAGGAAGGAAACAGATAAGAGGCGCTTCCCCTTGTAGATTGTCAAGCTCCTCCCTTGACTGTGGATCGGACTGGAAGAAATAAACTTTTTATATCCCGCTGGGATCGAACGGGTTTAAGGGATATCTGTTTTCCTTTCGAACGATACTTCTTTTTAACTGAGCGGAAGTATGAACAGATCTTTTTAAAGCGTGCTAGATGAGGGAGCTAACTACATTACGGTAGGGTGGTTTAGGTGAAGATGCAAGTCAGTGAATCACAGTGCACGTGATCTTGAGTAGTAGGTATTTTCTTGATGATGCGAATCCAGTGAGGTCTTCTCCAGGCTCCCTTTGTAGACGCTTCAGACCTTTGTCAAGTTCCCCGAATATCTGTCCCCTGTTTTCCTCTCTATAAAATGTCAGTTCAGTACTGGGCAATATCTCCTCTAGCTGTCCTTCCAGAGATGCTGTGTGGGTTAATTAATAGATGACTAGCAAGTGCTTTGAAAATCAAAAGGCACTTCAGAAGTGATCAGCATTGTTTGGCTCTCACTTGGAGTGAGTGGAAAGGATATCTCATTTCTTCAAAGCAATTTAAAGAAGATGGAAGAGAGAATGTTCCTCTTCTTGCAGTAATGCTGGCTACTGTGTTCTGATGCACTACTCAGGTTGCATTATTATACAGTGAAGAAATAAATGGGACCTCACCGGGTCTGCCAGAACCTCACTACTGCAGAGTTACAAACACATTAATGTGTAATTGACATCTAGCAGCTGTATGTCTACAATGTGCCAATTAGAATATTTAGCTGTGCAATAAAAGACGAGTTAATAAAACACATCTAAGAAATGGAAAATAAGATGAGAAGTGGCATTTTGGCCCTTATTCAAGTGGCAGGGAGCAAAAGAGGGTGTGGAAACCAAGCTCAGCTAACTTTCTGTGTCTTCATTTGCCATTGGCTCGTGCGTTACAAAATATCTGTAGATCTGGGATGGCACCCCTTCCTCCAAAGTATTCTACTCTCAGTTCGATTCAGTACTATTTTACAGGTTAATGACATATGGACGTTTCGGAGTTCCACTTCAGAGGAAACAGTAAAGTGAGCTTAAATTATAATTCATTGATTTCTTGCTGGCTTTTTTTGCTTACTTGTAAAACAAATTGTATAGAGTTTCTAGATTCTTCCCCTCAAAAATCACAACCCTAGAAATATCTAAGGGGAGAAGCTTTTATTTTAACCAAGAGTGAACTACTGTTTAGCAACATTGACTACAAATGTGCTTCTTGGGAATTTCACCACTATGTAATTGCCTTCTTCATTTCTTTTTTTGCTTAACTAGTGTATATAATCACTGATTTATAAGTGTGAGCTATAATAATGTCAGCTGTCTGCTGGCATGATTGGAGAACTTATTATGAAATGAAGTTAATTTTATATCTTCTTTTCTTGGAAACTCTTTTGTACTTAATTTTAAGCAGATAAGTGACATAAAAAACCAAACCACTTGAAGATAATGCATTTAGAAATTGCTGATTGATGAGCTTAGGCTTATCTAATTTTGTTTTAAAAAGATCCTAATACATGTTTTGAGAATAGATTTTTGAGTAAAAGAACAAAGCTACTCTAGTATAGGTCGATAAGATACCAGCAAAAGAAAAATTGAACGATTCTGTTTTTTTCCTATCCAAACATTGTTTTAACATTAATTCTGGAATTTATCTTTTAGTCATGGTTGTCGGTTGTGGAAAATATTATTTACCTTAATAGTTTTAATTAAAATAAATGTTTGTGTTTTAAGCAAAACAATTTATGTTGTAAAAGGATAACAGCTATGTTTTATGCTTCTCTTTGCTAGATTTTCTTTTAGAGATAGTAATCTTTAGGGCTGTTTTCCATAAATATGCATATCATACTTGTATTTCTGCTTAAAAACGTGCATGAGTAAGAAGCACTGAATTTGATTAACTTTATTAACAATAAATAATGAGGTGTACTCTTTTATGTTAACCCTTATTGTATATCAGCCTTTAGACATTTGGCTATCTAGACAAGCAATCATTTATATCCTTTTAAAAAATATTTATTGCTTCTTTGACTAATTGCTTTTTATGTGACTTAAAGCCTTTTGCATTGGTACCATTTGTTAAAACACAGCCAGAAGCAGGCAGAGCAGTCTCATTTTTCAAAAATTTAGTGTCATTTTTATAGACAAATAACACTCGTAAATGATGGATAATAGCTAGCAAGATGCTGCATAGTATAAAATGTGCATGAATTATATTTTCTGGGAGTTAGAAGGTTAACTTGTCTATGAACTAATTGAAAAGCTTTATGGTAAATGCAAAGTGCTGTGTGCACATTATCGGCATGACTTAAACCAGCTGAAAAAGGGATTTTCCTTCCCTTGGGTATTATTCATTATATCATCCTCTTTTCTGGTTAGCTGATGTAGAAGGAGAGTATCTAACCAAAATTCATCTATAGAATTTATTAAAAAAAGCACAGCATAGATGCTTTTCACAAGCAGATTAATACTTTACACATTAAAAATGGGATGGAGATGAGTGTAGGCATTGAATTATCACTGCATATATTTTTGTATTTGCAAAGGCCATGCTTATCAAGACGACTGTGGTTTCTGGCCCTGGGAAAACAAATGGTGGGAGATATACTTGGTTTCCTCTGTAGCTTGCATCATAGAAGTAACAGGAATCTATCACAAACCTTTTGTTGAGGGAGGCTAACTCACAGGTCTCTCTTCCTACACTGCATGGTTAAGTTGAAAACAAGCTGTCTTAATTTAGTAGCAGTTGGAATGTTCAGTCTAGAATGTTAATGAGAACTTCAGAAACTTCATTTATTCAAAGGCAAGACTTTCCTTGCCCATCCAAGACATGATCCTGATTATGTGGGAAGAGGTAGGTTTAGTGTCTTTTTCATTTTTCCCTTTCACTCCAGCTGCTGTTTCCCATTGGGTTAGTTTTGGGGAAGAAAAGGAGCTGAGCAGAGGAAGGTGATGGTAAGAAATAGAGAGGATTTCTTACTTGACTAATCTGGTCAAAAATGGCTTTGTGTTCTCTGGGCTTTGTTGCTATTTAACATCTCTTTTGTCATTGGTGCTTTCCAGCTTTATCAAAATTGCCTAGGTTGAATTTGTTTTTATTTACCCTGATTATAGTATATCCGTGAATTCATATCTTTTAATACTCCTGGAAACATCTCAGGTATTATCTCTTTAAATATTGCCTTCCTTCAACCTTTCTATTCTTCTAGGACTCTGATGAGACATATTTTGGACCTTCTCATTGCATTCTCCATCTTGGTTAACATCTTATTTATATTTTTCATCTCCTTGTGTATCTGTATTGCCTCTTAGGTAATTTCTTCAACTCTTCCTTCCAGTTTATTAATTTTCTTTTCGGCTCTGGCTAATAGGCTATATAAGCTTGCTGGTGACTTTTTTGTTTCGATAACTGTAGTTTTTATTTTAAAAAGTTGTATTTGATTCTTTTAAAATCTGCCTGGTCATTTAAAAAAATTATAGTAAAATACACATAAAATTCACCATCTTAACCATTTTTAAGTGTACAGTTAGTATTAAGTACATTCAGTTTGTTCTGTAACCAATCTCCGCAGCTCTTCTCATCTTGCAAAACTGAAACCACCTGGTCGTTTTTGATAGTCACTTGTTGCTTCCTTATTTTTGTGATTCTATCTTTTGCTTCTTGAACTTTTCATATGTAGTGACTTTGTAGTCTGTATCTGGTAATTGACACATCTGAAGTCCATGGTACTTTACATCTGCTCTTCATTATTTCTTGGACTCTCACTCATGAGGTTGTTTTGTTTCCATGTGTGTTTAGTAAACCGTAATTGCTAGCTTATATTTGATTGATCTTAATCTGTAGAAAAAGCCTGGGGGCCTAAATCAACAATGCTTTTCTCAAGAGTATTTGCTTTTGCTTATGCAAGTAGTCATGGGGTTCTGCTGTCCTGAGACCATCCCATCACCTTCTAGATACGCCTCGGTGTAAATCCAAGAGTTCTAGTTTAGTTCTCCCATCTGCCAACAGATTTAAGGCCCAGTCTTCCAAAGCCACACTTTAATCGACACTTGTCTTCATAGGACCCTCCCCCCTTTTTGTGTTTATTCGTTGTTGTGCTTTTTTTTCTTTTTGCTCCCTTGAGATTTCTCTTGCTTCCTCTGAGTCTAACAAAAGAATAATTGTTTTTTACTCAGGTTCTGGTTGTTCTTCTGGTAGACACCCTGAGTATTTAGTCTTCCATGCTTCTGGAAGCCTGAGCTGGTTTTAAAGGGCCTTTCACATGAGCACTCAGTGGGCTCCTCTGCAGGGCCCCTCCAACTGCAGCCAGCTTGCTCGGGCAGAATTGCCTTCGCCTGCTCCCAAGTTGCTCACAGCTTCCAGTATTACAGAGGTCTGCACCATCCAGCCCTTGCTGGGGTCACCTGGCCCCCTGGAAGAAGTTTCCTGGACAGGATGACCTCTGGTTGGCATCCCCATCATAAATTCTACATCTGGCTTCTCAGATTAAGGCACCTTTGCTCCACTTTGGAGGGGGTATGGAGTGCAGGTACTTCTTGATGGAGTTTTAGCTATCCTCCGGCCCTCTAGGTGTGTGCCAGCTGCCAGTCCAGTGGGCTTCCCAAATTCTTGGGAAACCACATCAAGTGCTGTGCATTTCCACTTTGAAGCCTCACTCACTGGACTTAAGAGTAGGCACCCCAACCCCACCATCGACCCCCAACCATTTGGTTGTTGGTGGTGGAAATCATAATGTACCTTTCCCCCCGCTCCAAGAAATACAAAATTCTCTCTTGACCTCCTTTTTTCTTTTTTCCCCCACTCAGAGTGAAGGGTGTAAAAGGGTAAAAAGTCATGAAATCATTTATGACACATTAACTTTGAAAAGTTCCTTCGAAAAGCCTGGCACTTCACTTTGGAAATGTGGATCTGTTGTTGCTTGGTAAGTCATTTGAAACTTCCAGCTCAATAGCTGTCTGTACAAACATACACAGCATGTGTTTGCCTCCTGTATCATGGGACACGTTTTCCCCCTTTGTCTGACTCCCAGTGTTTGTTAAATATCATCTAGAATGAAATGGAGTTCCCACTTTCCATGCCAGCCAGTTGGTTCACTTTTTTATTACCTTGGAGAAGGTACATCTTACCCCCATGATTCTGAGACGTGAGAATGATGAGCATTGAGCCATCAGAGCCACTACAGGGCAGGGCAGTATACCGGCATTTGGCATGTTTGTTTTACTTTTTAAAATGCCATACCGATTACCTTCATTAAAAATAAAGTTATATTTATATATCTACATGCCTGCAGGAGGTGAAGCTGAACCCCCCATTCCTAAAGTGTGGGCTGCATTTTGAGACTTTCTCCCAAAGAGCAGACTGTATCAAGGGAGAGAGCGTAACTTGGTGGTGGAGAAACCTGGCAAACACTTCCTCAGCCAGGTGATCAGAGTTAATGTTGATGGTGTCACACCTTGACAAGATGTGATGAGAAGGGCACTTCACCTCTGTGGTCTTCTCCTGAAACCCCATAATCTCAGTCTAATGATGAGTGAGAAAAGCATTAGTAGACCTCAAATTCAGGGACATTCTACAAAGTGCCTGACAGTGCCTCAAAACTGTCAAAGTCATCAAAATCAAGGGGCATCTGACAGACTGTCACAGATCCAGAGTAAACGAAGAAGCCATGACTTCTAAATGTACCTGAAGGGCTCCTGGAACAGAAAAAGGACCTTAGGGGAAAAAGTGAAGTCCAAAGAAAGTGTGGTATTTAGTTAATAGCATTGTAGCAGTGTTGGTTCCTTAGCTGTGACAAATGTAAGATGTTTGCTGTAGAGCGAACTGGGTGAGAGGTATATAGGGATTCTCTGTACTATCTTTGCAATGTTTCTGTACATCTAAATCTAAGACTATTACAAAAAGTTTAAAACTCTTAAAGTAAATATTATTAAATAAAAATAAATGAACAGTTTCCCTAACAGCTTGAAGAAATGTTTTATGTATATGTAAATATATTTATATATTATCTGTATTTGAACAAAGTCTTTGATGAGAAATTGTGGAAATGTAGCACAGTTAAGTAGATGGCATTTAGCACAGTGGATAAAGGCGTAGCGTTTGGAGCCAGACTGACTGGGTTTGAGACCCAGTTGTGTTCCCCCTAGCTCTGTGACCTTAGGCAAGTTGGCATTCTTGTGCTCAGTGTCCCCATCCCATGTTATCATCCTATGTTGAGTGGTTGCGAGGACCTATAACACATACAAAGCTTATCTGGCACATACTACATCCCTGTTGTAGCACCAGGACCTTCACTCTGTTGTTTCCAACATCTTTACCACCTATTCAAGTGTCTATACAGGTAACAAGTTTGTGGATAACACAAAGCTGAGTGAGTTCTTAGGACATTGTTCTCAGAGGCCAGCATTCAACCAAACGAGGATGGAGAGTGTGTGTCCCACATTGTTTGGGAATAACATCTTTACTTGTATATGGTGGACCCTTTGGGTGCTCGTTAAATGTTCATGAATTGATCAGATTACTACATTTAGTCATAGGCATTTTGTGTTCTTATGCAGAGCTTGGTTTATGATCTTAAACACATCCTATGGCTGGCAACATCAAAGCGTGTTGTTTGGATACTGCTGTGTTTCATACCAGATACGTTTTCATTGTCCTCTTTCAAAGGCACTCGCAGGGTCTCCGCGCCAGGTCTTGGGTCATAGTCTTCCATTCCTGGCGTTTGGCTTCTTGGCTGACTTTTCAGCCAGATGGGAGCATCGATGTGACCTCGGAATCAAAATTAGCCCTCTTTTTCTCACCACCCCTTCGCTAACTTGTCTTGGATTCAGAAGAAATGAGGACGTATGCAGCTTTCTTTTTTTTTTTTTTTAAAAAACAGCTTTATTCAGATATGATTCTTATATCATACAACTCATCTATATGAAGTATACAATTCATTGATTTTAGTGTATTCACAGAGTTGTGCAACTATCACCACATCCAATTTTAGAATATCTTTGTAGCCCTGCCAATATATTCCCACCAAGGTATGAGGGTTCCAGTAGCTCCGTATCCTTGCTGATGCATTTTACTGTTTGTCTTTTTGATTAGCATCCTAGCGCTACATGTGTAGTGGTATCTCACTGTGGTTTTGATGTATATTTCCCTGATGACTAATGATGTTGATCACCTTTTCATGTGCTTATTGGCCATTTGTATATCTTCTTTGGAGAATTGGCTATTCAAATGTAGGTCATTAAAAATAGTGTTTTTTTTTTTTTAACTACTGAGTTCTAAGAATTCTATGTATTAATATATTCTAGATACAAGTCCCTTATCAGATATATGATTTACAAGCATTTTCTACCATTCTGTATTTGTATCTTTTTTGATGATGTTGTTTGAAACAAAAAGTTGTAACTTTGATGAAAACCGCTTTATTTTTTTCTTTTTTTATTTGTACTTTTGGTGTCATGTCTAAGAAGGCTTTGCTAATCAAGGCCTATATTTTTTAAGAGTTTTATAGTTTTTGCTCTTATTTAGGTCCATGATCTGTTTTGAGTTAATTTTTGTGTAGAGTGTGAGGAAGGGATCTCTCGCTTTCCTGCTGGGTGGTATGCAATTTTGGTATAGGCCAGACAGAGGGTGCCTACATGCCAGCCCCCAGTAAAAACTTTGAGTTTCCCTGGGCAGAAATATTGACACATATTGCTGCTTTTTTATTGCTGGGGAGGAAGTGCACTGTGTGTGATCCTTGTGGAGGAGCATAAGGGAGCTTTACCTGGGTTCCTCCAGACTCTGCCTGTGTTTTTCCCCTTATAATCCAGCTGTGTGTCCTTACTCAGTGGTTGTGATAAATCTTAGCCATGAGTACAGCTATGTACTGAGTCCTGTGTCCTTCCAGCAAATATCTGAACATGGGCTCCCTGACACAGGGTCTGGTGTCGGGCTCCCTGACACAGGGTCCGGTGTCATTCTTCTGCATGTGGATATTCAGTTGTTCCAGCGTCATTTTTTGAAAGAGGATATGTAGTTTTACAGATAAATTTAACTCCTGAAAGCTCAGGAACACCAAATGTCTTATGCAAGGTTATACGTGTATCAAGTATATGGACCAGAGGAGGAACCCCATATTCTAAATTCACGGCCAATATATGTCACCCTGGGCTGCTTCATGATATTCTGCCACTTTCTCTCTGGTGCACAAGATGGACCAAAATGATGCTTTCTTGGAGTTTGCTGAGTGCATACTTCATTGTAGTTACCTGCTTCAAGCTACTGTGTATTATGTGTGTATTATGTATATTTTGTATAAAAAACAGCCTCGGATATCTAAGTTTCATCATCCGAAATTGCTGATTAAAGGTTGGCTATCTAGTTAATAAGATTTATACATTTCTCTAAAATGTATATAAATTTTATTTTTGCTTTTTTCTTGGAGGCTTTTTATTTTTTAACTGTCTAAAAAGGTTTGGAGCATCTTCATTAAAATAAATAGCATAGTCTATCTGAAAGAGCATGAACTTTGGGTGCAGAAGACCTGTGGTAAACTCTGTTCCTTCCATTCACTAGTTATGTCTCTTGGGTGATGGATTTTGCTGAGCTTCAATTTCCAGCAGAATTGTCAAGAGGAATAACATTTATAAAATGCTTGGTATGTCATTTCTTGGCATATCGTAGTTACTCAATAGATGATTACTGATTTTGTGGTTGGTACTAAAACCCCAGATGTCACTCATTTTTTTCCGCATGGTCCCTTTTATGTTGCCCCTGTTTGAATATGCCTTGGGTCAGTCTTTTTCTCAAAGTTAACATCACCTTATTTTATAGCTATTGTGGTTTACTTGAGCTATTTGAGAGTTTAAGTCTCCTAAGTTTTCAGGGTGTGTTCCCAAGGGAACCGTGAATGATAGTAGTTTATCTTGATTCCAGGAAATACGGATGCTGAGGGATTCATGGAATAAATTTTCTCATTCCTGCCTGAGCAGTTCACGAATTATTTCTGTGATACATGCAGGTTGCTTCGTTGCCAGAGGAGAAACCTCTTCTTGGTAGTCCAGCTTTCTAGTGAAGACAAAGATCTCTTTGACAGGATGGGAAAGTCGTTACAAGATTGTGGGGAGGTAGAATAGGGTTTAAAACAGTAGCAAGAGACCGGTGAGAAAAAGGATGCGATGTAACGGAAAAGGAAGGACAAACTGCACCAGTAGAGAATTACAAATACCGTGATGCTGTGGAGGGGGTGAGGGAGTTACTGACAATGATAATCACACTAGTAATAATAATTGGTGGTATCTATTGAGCAGTTACTATGTGTGTTATGCTACATGCTTTAATCATGAATTTAGTCATTTAATAGGCACAAAGATTCCATGGAGTAGAGCTGAGAGTTAAAGAGATTAAATAACTGACTCTGAGGTCACGTAGCTAGTAAATGGCAGACCCCGGAAGTGAATCCACTGTGGCTAGAGATTTCAAGACAGATATTTGTCTCTTTTTCTTGAGTGTGTAAGAGACCTGAGAACCCATCAAACCTGTAAAGTGCAACATTTCTTCAGTTTCGCCTGTGGAACCAGCTGTTCAAACAGGATACTTTTCAGAGTGAGGAGGGCTCTGTTGTTTATCTCAGGGCAAAGTAGACTGCCCCTGGCAAGCCAGAATGTATGGTCACCTATAGATAGGGGTTTTAAAACAATTATATTTGGAGCTAAAGGAAATAAGAAAGGACATAGCCTTATTTAGAACAGACGGTATAGTGTAAACAGAGGACATGGAGAAAACTGAACTGCTCAACTTCTATTTTGATTTTATCATCTTTATCAGGAAAAATGATCTTCAAATTGGAAAGGGTAGAATAAACATGATTAGAAGAAATTAAAGCCCAAGGTAGAAGAGATAATGAGAGCTGCTAAAAAATGCATTTAGCTCTCCTGGGCATGGGAGGAACTTGCAGATGTGATTGTGGAACCACTTTAGGTAATATTTTATGAATCAGGGAGAATAGGATGCTAGAAGATTGCGAATGATTCCAGTGAATGTGTTCCAGTTTTCAAGGGGGGAAAGCATAGTGTAGAAACTACAGGGGGTGAGCTCAAGTCAGTTTCTGATGAAATTCTAGAAGCAATATTAAGCAGATATTTGTGAACATATAAAAAGGCAGCAGTGAGTACTGGGAAACAGAAAGAATCCTCTGAGAACAAGTATTTTCCCTGTTTAGATAGGATCATTAGTCTGACACATGAGGGGAATACCAGAGAGAGAGTGAATATTGATTTCAACAAGCCACTTGAGAGTCTCTCATGTCATAGACAAGATGGAGAAATGCAGCTGGGGTGATAATACAGTTCAAAGAGTTGATATTTGCTGCTACAGTCATTTTTCAAACTGGATAATGAATGGATTGATCAACTAACTATGGCCTCTGGGCCAAAATGGCCCATTGCTTGTTTTTATAAAGTTTTATTGGAACAGCCATGCCATTTTTTTACATATTATCTATGGCTTCTTTTATGCTGCAGTAGCAGAGTTGAACAGTTGCTACAGGGATCATTTGACCCACAAAGCCTAAACTGTTTGCTTTCTGGCTCTTTACAAAAAAAGTTTGCTGACCCCTGGCCTAGATAGAACACTGGTTCTCAGCCTGGCTGTACCTAAGAATCACCTAAAAAGTTATGACTAACACCCAAGCTTGTTCCCTCCTGCATTCCTCCTCCCCACTCCTTCCAGCCAAATCAGAATCTCTGAGGTTGAGCCTGGCATTTTTTTTTTTTTTTTTTTTTTAAAGATTCCTGGGTAAGGCTGGGGTGAGGTGGCTCACACCTGTAATCCTAGTACTCTGGGAGGCTGAGACAGGAGAATTGCTTGAGCTCAGGAGTTTGAGACGAGCCTGAGCAAGAGCTAGACCCAGTCTCTACTAAAAATAGAAAAATTAGCCAGGCATCCTGGTGAGTGCCTGTATTCCCAGCTACCTGGGAGGCTGAGGCAGGAGGATCGTTTGAGCCCAGGTGTTTGAAGTTGCAGTGAGCTACAATGATGCCACTGCACCTACCAGGGTGACAGAGCAAGACTCTGTCTCAGGGTTCATGGGTGGTTACTATGTGTGGTCAGAGCTGGAGACCAGGAAGGAGAATGCTAGTGGGGAGTGCTATAGAGAGGCAGGTGGCATCTCATGTTTCCTATTAGAGCTAATGATATACTGTACTAGCCAGTCTCTGGGTGACACAGAATGAAAGGAGATGATTCTCCAGATGGGAGGGTAAGAATTGCAAAATTTCTGGTGATAAGGTAACAGGATGATGCTGGTTATAGTAAAAAATGGAAAGACCTGAACTTATGTACCAAAAATCCCCTGCAGAAAAGTATTGGGTGATATCTGGCCTCACTGAATGAAACTCATGTGAAAATGAGTTAAAGGTTAACTTCAGACTCAATATTAGCCAACAGTGTGTTGCAACCAGGAAAACCAAAACTAAACAAAACCAACAATAACAAACAAGGCAATCTTAGCCTACATTAATGTAATTACATGAAAAGTAAGGATAAATGTTTTCCTCTGCTCAGGTGAGATCACACCTGTTAGATATAAGCTCCTTGCAGGTGGGAATACACCTAATTGAGCTGTAGATAAATACCCAGAGGTGGTATTTGTCAAGAGACCGACCTCCACCCTCATTAAAGCGGCATGAGCTGCCACGTAAGGCACTGTGGTCTTGTCTCTGAGAGGTACTCAAGCCGAGATTGGATGATCCTTTGGCAGAGGTTAGAGTTAAAAATATCTCTGGGGATTGTATTAGGGTTTGCCAGAAATAGAACCAATAGGATGGATGAAAAAATATATAAAGATTTATTATGAGGAATTGGCTCATATGATTGTGGAGGCTGACAAGTTCCAAGATCTGCAGGGTTAGTGTGTAAGCTGGAGATCCAGGAGAGCTGGAGGTGGAGTTCCAGTTCAAAGGCTGGCAGGCTTGAGACCCAGGAAAAGCTGATGTTTCATTTCGAGTCCAAAGGCAGCAAAAAGCCCATGTCCCAGCTCAAGGCAGTCAGGCAAGAAGAAATTCCCCCTTACTCACAGAAGGGTTGGTCAGCCTTTTTGTTGTATTTCGGCTTTCAACTGATTGGATGGGGCTCACCCACATTAGGGAGGGCAGTTTGCTTCACTCACATTGAAATGTTAATCTCATCCAGAAACACCCTCATAGAAATACCCAGAATGTTTGCCTAAATGTCTGGGTACTTCATGGCCCAGGCAAGTTGACACGTAAAATTGGCCATCACAGTGATCCTCTAGTGCAACATCCTCATTTTGTGGGTGAGAAAACAGAGTCTTAGAGGATGTGCCTTGCCCAGGGTGCCCCAGCTTGGTCAGTGGCCAGGGTGGCTTTAGGATTTGGGTCTCCTCAATCCACAGCCCTGTGCTCTTCCTGCCAAACTGTTCAGTTGAGGTAGAGCTTGTGTTAATGACCTCTGTGGCCCTCTCCAACCCTCAGGATTAGACTGGCTATTAAAAGAAAGGAAGAAGTCATGCCTCAGAATGAGGAGCCTTCACCAGGGCAAAGAACTGTCACCACTGGAAGTGTAGAGCTCTATTTCGAGGAGACGATCCATGAACTAAATGCAGAGGTGGTCACCATAAACCCAGACACCGGCCGTTGGCCTGGGTACTTGGATTCTAAGCTTTTGATTTTTTATGCATAAACACCCTTCAGGCCTCTTCACAGAGCTCAAGGTGCTAGTTAATCCTTTAATGCCAGTGCTCTCAAGAGGGTGAGGGAGAGGGATTGTCAGGCAGGTTTCATGCTGGCGTGTATAACTGGGTGAGTGCAAGGCCTCCATCAGAAGCTCCGGCGGGGAGGTCCCTTTGTGTTCTCAGCACATGGCCTCTTCTTATTGAATGAGCAGATGATTGGGATAGAAAGATGAAAGACACTCAAAGCTGTGCTCTTCCTCTGGGATACTGCTCACAATAACCATCATAAGAGGCCAGGCCCTACTCATGTCAAGGACCATTCTAGGTGCTTCAATTTCTCTAGTCTAAAAGACAGCTATGCAAACTACACGTTACTATCCCTACTCCATAGATGAGAAGACTGAATTCCAGAAGCATTTTCTGCATTTTGGAAGAAAATAATTTGAATTGACTGCTAGGTACAAATTTCTAACATGATGCCCCTGTGTGCTTCCACACTCTTGGCACTGAGCACATCTGATTTTAGAGAATGATAATATGGTTATTCAGAAGACTCAGAGCCAACTCTCGGTTACTGTCAAACAGCAAAATTTGAAATTCTATGGTGGCTAACACGCTGACACCCAACACAGTTCAGGTGTTGTATAAATATAGTCAACAGGCTGACTTTTGAGTAAAACATAATTTTTCAGCTGCTGCCAAGAGGAAGATAATTGATGATAAAAGGTAAATATAAATGACTTTTTGATTACCTGTTGTTTTAGATTACCTCAGCTCCTCTTCATCATTACTGCAGGGACTTCAAAGCTATGCAAAGTAAATTCTCAGTATAAATTTCCCCCTCTCCACTTCCCCTCTTGTCACATTTCCCCACGCCTGTTAACAGAAGCCCTGCTCTTGGGAAAGTCAGGAATTAGGTGCTTCACTTTCTAATTATTACAAGTGTGTTAAACAAATCACTGATAAGAGTCTGGGTGTGGTGCAGGTGCGCATGCCCGAGCTCATGCACAGGAAGGCCGAGGGAGCAAGCGTTAGCAGGTGCCGCGGGCCCTGCCCTTCCCCACCCCGCCCTTCCAGGCGATTTAATTTAGGATTTAGTGAATGGAGTGAGAAAGAGTGCTTTGGGGAGTGTTCTTTCTAGATGTACAGATACATTATTTTAAATCTCTAAATGGTATGATTTGATAAATGGACTCACAAGTTGAATGACAGTCTCTAAACCCAGCCCCTGGACTTGGAGTACAGTGGGAGACAAGATGTGGAGTCTGTCTGGAAGTTTGGGGTTAACATGGGCTCTGATGGATCCATTGCAAGCGAGGGTAGTCCTAGAAGGCAGGATGCTCTAGGTCGCCCCCAGAAGAATGGGTCTGACACCCCCACTGCCCTTCCATAAATCTATGTTGTGGATGGGAGGGGACGGTGGGGAGGTGTCTGAAGATCTGGAGCTGCTTCTGCCATTTTTCTTCATAACTTCATAATTTAAGTTTTGCAGCTTTCTTAAAACACGAGTAGAAATCTTATTCTTTTCCCTATCAAACGAATTCTCATACTGACATTTTAAAAAGAAATTGAATGGTGTGATTGGGTATCCCTGGGTTAAGTCTCTTTGGTAAAACAAATTTAATTCATACGTGAACTATGAAAACAGAAAACCATGAAAATAACACACGAATGAGGGAAGGAAATGAAGACTCCACATAGCAAGTTTGAGAGACTGTTTCCTTCTTCCTCCCACCCTCTGCAGTCCCTTTCCTGGGTCTGTAATTGAACA
This sequence comes from Avahi laniger, assembly GCA_963575035.1. Taxonomy (NCBI): domain Eukaryota; kingdom Metazoa; phylum Chordata; class Mammalia; order Primates; family Indriidae; genus Avahi; species Avahi laniger. The sequence goes on from CAUYSK010003008.1 coordinate 109,896, forward strand.
TCCTGAGGCCCTTTGAAAATCCATTTGTATTTCTTGTTGAATGCATCTCAGGTCTTGGAGACTCACACAGCCCGGAGAAGTATTGATTGCATTTAAGGGTCCATTACTTAGGTAAACCAAATAATGTAACTGATCTTGGCTTTAATTGATCAAATCTCTCCCACAGTGTTGGAAAGATTGTAATCTAATTACTCTGGTTCCTGGTTTCTAAGGTGAAGGTTACATTTTGCTGAAACTTAGCTGGCTTCAGCAACCTCTCTTCATCCCAGCTGTCCCTCCATGAAACACACACGCAGTGTATGTTGTACATCTTTGAACTCAGAGGTACACACACGCACACATACACCCAAATCATCAATCCCCGAGTTTTAATTTTGACTCTCTACATTAACAGTAGATAAGAAATGTGAACTCTGCTCGTTTTTCTCATTTTAACTTTTTATAGCTTGAGAAAGGGAAGTAGGAAGATGCTGCTGTCTAATCAGGTTCAATACCAGCCTCTCTTGTTTCTCCTAACAAGCTTTGCCTGATCCTAATTCTTTCCTTTTCTGGAGATAGAAGACCTATTTTCAGCATCGAAACGCTGCAAGTGCAGTATGTTTGAAGACTGAGTTGAAAGCTGCTGAGATGCCGATTTATCTACGGATCAGCTCCCCCGGCCTTAACTAGCTCTTCATTGAAGGCTCTCTGCATCTGCCTGGGAACGATTACCTTGGCTTAGCTAGTATTTTCTAGCTCTTTTTGGAAACACCTTTTTACTTCCTTAGTTAGGCTTGGTTTACTCCAAAGGTTAAAATCCAGGGCTGGGATGGGAGTGAGTAAACATTTACCAAGTGGTTTGCTATCTGCCCTAACCAGCAGGATAACCACATTTAAGGAAGACTGCCCAAATGATTCTTTGAGGTGGAAGAAATGGCTCTGCCATGGGGAGAAATCAGAACTTTGCCTAGGAGACAACTTCCCCAGCGTTTCTTAAAATGACGTAGGTTACTGGAAAGCTTCGTGTGGGTCAGGAGGTGTAGAGGAGAGCATGTGGGGCAGCTCTTCTGTCTGCGTAAGGGGAGCACTGGGGACAGGGAACTCGGGATGTGCCGCTCTTCTTGCAGGTCTGTCTTCAGTGGGACTATTCCCTGGTGGGCTAATGTCACTCCACATTACTCAAACAGCAGCGGGCAGCCCAGGGGGAGGCTGTCAGCATCAACTGCTGTATGAAAATTGATACACATGCATTTGTGGGAGCCACGTGGAAATGTGACATCAGAATTGCTGTGAGATGAGGGATAGTGCTCTCCCCTTCAGGGTTCTTGAGGATTTCTCTCGGTGGGGCAAAATCCTGCATGCACTGATGTTTACTTTCCTTTAAGAAAGGCTGTTTTTGCTGATGGAACTTTAGTAAGCATCTTAAAATTAAACAAAACACACTCTACAGATACATCTTTTCTAACAACAACAAGTACAGGAACTCTCCTCTCTGCTGGTAGGATGCCAGAGTCTTTACAAAATACAAGAAATGTCTCAGCTGCTGTGCGATGTGGATTCTTTCTGGGGTCTAAAAACTAAGGTGACTAAAATGTGCTTCACGGGAATGTTGTGAGTAAATATTTCGAGAAACCGTTTGCAAGCATAACTCTGCCATTTTAATGGGTCTAATGTTGATGCTAAAAAGCTTAAACTCAGAGTAGAGGAGTGATGTATGTAAGAAAGTACGCAAGTCTGTATGTAAGAAGTTGTATGAAGAGTACTCCCAATCTGACTTCCTGCTCTGCCCATGGGATTATTTCTATTTTCCCAACCTGTGATTTAAAAAAGTTTCGAGTGTATAGAAAAGTTGAAAAAAATGCTGCAATGAACGTGGGGAGTATTCTTCACCTCCATTCACCAGCCGTTTTGCTACACTGGCTTGAAAGCTCTCACTTTGTTTTCCGAACATTTGAAAGAATGTTGCAGATCATGTTAATTCATCCCTCAACATTTCAGATGTGTTTCCTAAGAATCAGTTTATTCTTACACAATCTGTTGCCATTAAAACATCAGGAAATTTTAATCTTGATGTCATAATATTATCTAATATACAGTCTATATTCAAATTTCCCCATTTGTGTCAGTAATTTTTCTGATATTAATAGCTTTTTCTTTTTTAAATCTAGGATCTAATCAAAGATCACACATTATATTTAGTTGTCACATCTCATCAGTCTCTTTTTAATCTAGAGTAGTCATCCAGCTTTTGCAGAGTCTTTTGTGACATTGACCATCTTGAGGAGTCCAGGTCAGTTCTTATGGAATGTCCGCCAGTTCCAATTGTTTCCTTTTATAAGATTGAAGTATCACGTGGGGACAGAGCATGCTTCCCTGGCAGTACTGCTCAAGCAGACAGCGTCATTCTGTCCTATTGGTGGTGATGTTTGTTTGGCCACCATTTAAGGTGGTATCCACCAGATTGCATTCTTCCTTTTGTGATTAAGGAGCCTGTGGGGTGATCTTTTGAGACCAGATGAATATCCTGTTCCCCAGAAGTCTTTCCCAAGATGATCTTTGTCTGAATCAGTTATTGCATTGGTAGTTACTATGCCCTAATTATTTGGGCATAAAAAAAGAGGTCACTTATACTTTATTAGATGCCAGAGAAATTAGGGAGAAAAAAGCCATGTCTTTTTTATTGTAAAAAAATGGAATTTGCTTTTTGTATATTTAAAATAGGGTTTTTAAATGAACATTGTGAGTGTGAATATCATTTAAAAATCCCATGTTAATTTTGAATACAGATTTTTAAAAATTATACTATACATTCTAAATTTTATGTACCATATCTTAAGATTTGCATTAATTGTTAGAGTTGAATTCTTGTTACTGGTAATTATTGCAGTATTTGGAAAAAAGATGGGAAATGCTCTGAGGTTATAAGTAAAAGATTTCCATGTGGATGTATCTCTCTATAAAGATATCATCCAAGGAATTTGTGAAACACTGAAAGAATCTGTTGTATTTTGTAAGCAGTACTCATTTGAGAAATTGCTTGTGATAAATGGGTTTCACTAATTAAATCATACACTTCCATAGTACATTTCATACAAAACTAGACTAGGAAATAAATATAATTAAAGTAAACATGCCCTTCTAATTAGTAATTGTTTCTGCCATTTTAAGCAAATTTCAGAGTCACAGAGAAAGCTGTTCCACTATAAAACTAATAACGTAGCTTGTGATAACAGGTGTAAATTAACACAATGGAAAACATTTACACTGTAACATGCTAAATTAAAAATGACATTAACAAGTCCCATTTTCAAATTCTCTATAATTAACATTTGTTCAACCCAGAGATGACTAAGTGCAGAAGATGTCTTTATTTATAGCTTATGATATTTGTCATGGCTTTATCTTTGTTAAATTGTAAACAACAGGGATGCATTCCTTCTTAAAATATGTCATGTTTATGTAATCTCAGACAGTTCTGACAAAGGGTAAAACACAATATTTACTGGTGTCATTATTGTGGGTAATATGCAGGTATGCCACCAGAATGGCTTTGACTGGGGTAGAGCTTGACATGAAATATCGAGAGGGGTTGAGTATGGAGATACACAGGTACAAGGGCAATAATATCCACGACATGATAAAATATTAGGATTCCCTCGAGTGTTCCCCTCAATGCACATATGTGCTTCTAAGTGCCTTGAATCAATGTTTGTTTCTCCAAATAAATATTATCTTAAAGGCTTTCTTTTATGGGCCTAGTTAATATAAGCTAGAAAGCAGAGAACAGAGGAAACAGCTTTGTAGCTTAATTTGTCACAGAGGACATGATGTTTTACTCCTTACAGAGAATTTCATCAGTACACTAATGACTGAGTAAAGAACTTAAGCATTACTGCACTGATAAACACTGGCTTAGAGCTTATTGTTGACTTTTTTTTTTTAATTCAAGATTTTAATCACTCTAACTGTATTTTTCAAAAAAAAATTGTCAAGAATATATACTATGGATTATTTGTTGAGTAATTAAAATTATTTTTCAAGTTGTTTTATTTAGATTGCTTGGGGTTTATCCTGGCAGTAGAGGATGGTCAGGTTGTAAGGACAGGGTCTGTGTTGTGCCTTTGAGAATTCTAAGACGCAGCATCTGCTAAGTGCTGGAGCTCCCAGTCTTGTTGGGGAGATGGAAAAGTGAATCAGTGATTGCTTTTGCCTCTGGTCTCTGCTGTGGACGAGCCCAGGAACAAAGGGGAAGGACTGCCTAAATAATGGAGTAATAAAGTAGTAAATATTATAAGAAGTTCAGTGTTTCAAATAAGGTGCATAGAGCACATTTTAAGGGAAAAGTGACTTGTCCACATAGCACCTGGATCAGCTCTGCTCAAATACCACTTTGAGCGATGACGGCAGTGTTCTGTATCTGTGCTGTCTGGTAGGGTTGCCACTGGCTACGTGTGGCTACCAGGCACTTGCAAGCCTGAGAAGCCAGGTTTTTCATTTAACTTAATTTTAATTAACTTACATTTAAATGCCATATGTGACTAGTGGCTACTATAATGGAAAGTGTAGATCTATTTTTTCAAATCTTACTTTTCAAATCATTATTTTAATATTTTTTTTGCTCTATTAAGAGGAGTGATAGATTTATTTTCACCCTGAGAAATCCTATTCTGAAATAATTTAGACAGACAGTTAAACTTTCTTTATCAAGGTTTCAGTGTGATAAAATAAAGGCACTTACTTGTCTCTCCAACTCTAGGCAGATTTCTGCTCTTACTGTTCCAGAGCCATTAAACAAGAGGGCTGGTGCCTGTTCTGTATTCCTGGCTCTGAGAGTGTGTGGTAGTCTGGTTGCAGCCCTGTTTTTTATATATTCATATACCGTATTTTATTTAGCCTTGACCAAAATGTAAATGTAAAAACTGAATCATTACAATTAAGGTTAACAAATAATTTGTCTTTAAATAAATTTTGATATGACTAACATTGATATGTGATTATTTACTCCTTAGAACCACCTTGTTAGAGAAATATAATCTCTCCCTCCTCCCTCCCATTTGATGGGAAACTGGAAGCAATGAGTGTAAGGTAGGAGACTAAGCAGTGAGAGGACCCCACCTAGTCTGACGATGCCAGTCGAAACCTAATTTTCACACGAGGACTGCTTTTCCTATCCCTTCCTTTCCTTCTTTTCCCTCAGCCTCAGGCCTCCTATTTATTGAATATTGACTTGCAGCACATTGTAGTACAGTGGTTGGGAACATGGCCTCTGGCTCCGGACTTCCTAGGTTTGAATTCCGACGTCACGACTGACTGCTGTGAGTTGGACGCATTATTGCACCTTTCTTGTGCCTGGTTATGTTTGTGTGTGTCTAGAGCTATAGGGTAAATACAGTATTATGCAAACGTTGGCTGTTATAATCATTGTCCACACCAAGCTAAGTACATGCCTTACATACATAATTAATTCTATTATTCTCATTTGACAGATCAACTTTCTTTTGAAAGTTGAGTTACTTGTCCTGGGTCATTTGATCAGTAGGAAGTAGAGCTGTCCTTTGAACCCAGGAATATGTATAATTGACCCTTGAACAATGAAGTGGTTAGGGGCGCTGACCTCTTAGCAGTTGAAAATCTGTGTACAATTTTTGACTCCCCAAAAACTTGACTACCAATAGCCTACTGTTTAACAGAAGCCTTATTAATAACATCAACAGTTAATTAACACATATTTTATATACTATCTATATTATATACTGTATTCTTACAATAAAGCTAAAGAAAAAATGTTACTAAGCAAATCATAAGGAAGTAGAAATGGATCATCATAAAGGTCTTCATCCTCGTTGTCTTCACATTGAGTAGGCTGAGGAGGAGGAGGAGGAAGAGGAGGGATTGGTCTTGCTGTCTCGGGGTGGCAGAGGTGGAAGAGATGGAGGAGGAGGTGGGAGGGGAGACAGGCACACCAGCTATAATATTGAAAAAAAATCTGCATATAAGTGGACTTGCACAGTTTGAACCCATGTGTTCAAGGATCCAAGGATCAACTATATATTCTGAAAGCCCTCACTTAAAAATAATATTTATTGATGACCTTAAAGATGAATATGCAAGGTAGTTCTTAGCAGAGTACCTGACATATGGTGAGAACTCAGTAGTAGTAGCTGTTCTTATTATTAAGAAGTAAATTTGTCTGCAATTGCTTGGCTGTTTTCTGTGCTCCTTAGAGGCAGAGCAAGAGCACTGGAAAACCTGACATTGCCGGTCGGTAGTAACTGCTGGCACTCACTGCCCCCAGCTCATCAGTCGCTCTTCTCTGGCTCCCACTGGCCACTCGATTAAAGAAAACAGCTGGTTCCTCTCCCGTTCAGTCCCCCACCTCCAATGCATGGCTTGGCCCTTCTCTTCCTTTCTCTTTGCCCTCCTTTCAAACTGGTGCCTTCACAGGCCTGCGTTTCAGGAGGGTGGCAGTGCGGGCTGAGAAAGTGCTCAGGAACCTCTGCTGATAAGATTGGAAATGATCCTCTGGGCCGAGGCTCTTTCTCCAGAGCAGATCGCCATCTGCACGTGTCCCTCCACCTTGCCCACGTCTACCCTTCACGTGTGCTCTCTGGCTCATGTGGTCTGAGCTGCTGGACACCCAGATGGCAGCCGAGTAGCCCCAGTGTTTAGAAGGGGTCCATGGGGCTTCGGAACGGACAATACTGTTTTCTTTTTCTTCTTTGGTGCATCCAGAGGTTATTTGTGAAGGACTATAAACATATCAGTTATCCCCAAAGTAAATCTCAGAGACCAGCCTGCAGGTGGCTCATACGTTTACTGTATTGAATGCCCATTGAATTCCATGTGGTCGTCCTTTGGCCAGTGAACCAGCAAACATCAGGCTAACTCAGAAAAAAGCGAGAGCGTATGCCTTTCTATTTATTGCCTAGGGAAATTTTTTTTTTTTTTTTTTTTTTTGGCTGTTGGCTACTGTAGCGGGTCAGGAAAGTGAGTAAGCTTGGTGTTGAGAATGAAAAATACCTTGAAGAAAACCCATTGAGGTTCATTGCTGTGTAACTCGGACAGACAGATGTACAGGGGTGGAGAGAAGGGCGTATCCTGGAATTCCTTCTTTTCATGGAGAGGTTTTTCTCTTTGTACCATCCCCAGTATTTGTATCTTAGTGGACGGTGACAAATGGAAACAGAAAGAATTATTTCCCTCAAAACACATAGCAGTACGTGAACGTGTGGGTGTTGTTACTGCCCTAATGAATGTGTATGAGCTGTCTTCCCTGCGAGGGGGTCCTGCTCAGTGCCGAGAGAGGACGGAAGTGAGGACGGGGATCCCATCCTTCAGGCCCGATGGTGTAGTTGAGAACCCCGGGCATCTTGAGGAAGGGGAAGGGGAAGGGGGAGAGGAGGGCAGCACAGCGACACTCACAGTCAGTCACAGCTCCTCCACGTGTTCAGTCCTGGCCTGGAGGGCTGGTTGGGTGGGAAGGAAACTGCCGTGGGGAGGTCTAATTACCAGAGACGGAGATGCTCAGGTGCGAGCTGCCTAATTGTGAAAGCCCAGAGCACACATACTCTCAGGGGGCTGACTGGGGTTATAGATATTGAAAAATAATTTTGACAGCAAATTTAAACGTGGATGAGCTCCTCGAGGATCTGCAAATGTAGAAATGGGGTCTGGGGCTTTCTTCAAAAATAATAACACAAAAAGCCTCGACAATGACCACCATAAAAACCCTTTGGATTTATTATTTTAAGCCAGATCATTGTGCTAGTTTCACAAGAGTTTGTGAAAATGCGTGTACGTGAATAGAGCCTTTTAAAAGCTCATGATTAAGGAGAAAGATTTTATAGTTGATAGTTTGGCAGATGGCAGTAGTGATGACAATTGCTCTTTGTTGTATGTATTGGTTAAAAAATTTTTTATTTTCGAGTGCACTGTATCATGAAACTCGTTTTGAATACAGCTATTTTTTTCCCCTTGATCTATATTCAATTTTTCTGAAAATAAAAATTTCAAGTGCAGCGAAGCTGTGTTGCATCTTTTACAATACCACTGTCTCCCCTCGTATGGAATTCATTTTGCATGGCCCTAGACCAAATATTTCCAGTTCCGGTCCTCATGTATAGCAAAGCCATGGATTTTACTCCTGCAAGCCTGGGAGTAATACAGCGTTGCTGTCAGAAGGAGATGCTTGCTGAGGCAATTGGGGACATGCATCCTACACTGTGCCGTCCCACCTGCCCTTCCTGTGTGAGGCTGAGGCCTCATGTTTTTTCAAAGCCAAATCAATATGCTTTTGAAGGAAGCATCTGGTTCTTTGGCAGCGCCACAGGAGTAATCTTGGTCGTTGGGAGAGTTTCTCTTGCATTTATCACATGGTTTAGATATTGAAAGGGTTCCTGGCATTTTCATGTCCCAGTTTCTGAGCTTGAGGAATGTGAAAAACCTGAAGTCTGTTTGCACTTGCAAAGCCTTTTTGAAATTTGTAGGGCTAAAAAAAAAAACCCAAAAAACCCTCCCTGTTAAAAAAAAAATCCTTCTGAGTTGCCTTACCTGTATTCATGGATGATTTTTCTACTAACTTTAATACCCACCTACCTATTATTTATGATGGAGAGAAACATCAGTAGGAATTACAGAGAAATGATATTTTAAAATATTCATTAAGAAAACCACAATAACATTTTTAAAGTTTTGTTCCTTTAAGAATTTCAAAATTCAGCAGTATTTATTGAGCACTGTGATATCCCAGGCATACCAGACACCATGCTAGAAAGTGTGTCAGATTTCTCATTGTCAAACCTCAGAGAGCCCCCCCAGCTCAGGTTATTAGCATCTTCACATGAGTCATCTTTATTTTATTAAATGATTTATTCATGTTGGATACATTTGGATAACTTTGATTACTTAATCATAATTTAGTATTCAACTGCTAGTTTTTTTCCCTGTTTCTTGGCTATTCGTTTATTCATTTCTCAGTCATTAGATAGCTCCGAGGGGGCAGGTCTGTGTCTGTCACTTGCTTTATCCACCTTGTAACACAGCATTCATCTATATAACAGGTGCTGCTTGTGGACCTACCGTGTGCCAGACACAGTTTGAGGCACGGCAGTGAAAGCAAACTACTTTCTTGTGGCAGCTTATGTGCCAGATGATCAGAAAAAAACAACACATTTCAGATTGGGATATTTATGCTCTAGAGAAAGTAGAATGGGTGATGGGGACGTGGGTGATTGCAGGCAGAGGGTGGCACTCATGGGGCTGTTAGGGGAGAGCTCCCTGGGGTGACATTTGACCTGAGATCTGAGAAGCTAGCCACAGAGGTTTTGGGGGAAAAGTCTTTCAAACAAAGAAAACAGCAGGGACAAGGGCCTTTCTCCTAGCTTGTTCAAGGGACAAAGGACAAAGGAAGAAGGGCAGCCTGGCAGGGAGGAATAAGCCCTGGTGGGGCAGGGCTGGAGTTTGGAGAGTTCAGGGTGGGCTGAGGGTGTTAGAGATGGGCTCAGTGAACAGGTGTGGGCCGGATCAGAGAGCTGGGAGGCAAGGGCGGGCGTCGGAAGTTTACTCTAAATGCAGAGGGAAGCCAGGCGAGGGCTTGAATCAGGGAAAATGTGATTTTATTAATACTGCAGGTTTATTCGATAAATATTGCGATGATAGTAGTATTGAAAGTCTGTATGTAATTATGGCCTGTGTACTTGCCATGATGCAAATTTCTCTTCTGTATGTTTGAAAGCTAAAAGAAATGTTTTATGCAAAAACGAGTCAATGAATTATATCTCTCTGTGTTTCTAACAGTTTAATATTCATCATTTGGAGAAGATATATGCAGTTTTATCTATGTGTGGGTATAAATTGTTCATTCGAGTAGGGCATGCCAATTTTAGTCGAGGTCTCCTCTTAATTTTGATTGTATATCCCTTGTGGCTACATGTCAAAATATGACATATCAGCATAGGCCAACCTGGATTTAATGAATAGGAAACCATGGAATTTATATGATTTGGGGGCACATGGGGGCTTTTCTCATGCCAATTGCAAGGATAAGTGGCATGGAGGTTATTTGATTAATTGGACAAGCATAAACTCTGGCTTTGGCTTCTTGCCTGTCATCTGAACACAAAACACTGAAGATTAGGTGACTTAGCACTCCAGAATTAAAATCATGATACTTCTTTTACTGTTAACAGTATTTTGCTTAGCATTACACTTTTAGGTAAGCTTCAACAGTGCCTCTGCATATGTAATCTTTACTTATCCAAGGTATATGTCAGAAACACTCTGCTCCCTAAAGCTCAGCAGGGGTTGAAGCCATATCTTTATAAAAACACCCATTTGGTAGTTTCTGTATGAACCCCATCTGCCACTTTAGTGGAGCTGGAGAATATCTTATGCTCAGGAGGCTGTCACTGAACTCCTTTTCTGAGTTGTTGTTTGTAGAGCCATCAATCACACACAGCTCTGACCCGCACGAGGTATGCGTTGGCACATAGCTTTCGCTCTGTGCTGGCTGGCTTAGGAAGACCCAGAGATCTGGATTGATGAAGAGGAGGCTCTAACCCCGATAGTGTCTTGACTGTACTCGCTGTGAGCCTGAGGACCACCGACCCGCTGAGACAATGTGTCCTGTGGCCTCCATGGAGGGTACAGCCAAGTGGGACTCTCGCCTCCTCTGAGGACCTGCCTGTCACTGCTCAGTCTGACTTCCCAGCTGGTCTGAAACAGCAAGACTTCCTCAAGCCCTGCAACCGTGTTTTCTAACACTGCTTTTATCTGTGGTGGTCCATGAGAGAATCCTTGAAAGAAAAGGCAAGCCTGCTGGTAGCAGGGGAACGTAGCAAGTGCGTCAGAGCCCCACCTCTGCACAGCCCTCACCAGGCGGGTGACCCGACATCAGCCTTGGCTGCCGCCCCGACACCCTGCTCTCCGGGGTTTGTGGTGGTCCTCTGAAGCCATTGATAAAACTGGGACGTTTTCATTTCTCTTGCTGCTAATGACTGGAAAAGGGATGTCCATGATATTGTTTTCCTTCTGCCTCTTACAGGAGGAAGGTCTCTAGCAACATTTGGAGCTTTTGAAACTCAATGTATATTGGCCGAATGAGTAAAACGATTGGTTGAAACTCTTTCTCGGAGCAAAGGAATACTGCAGTTGTTGGTTTGGAAGTCTTTGTGTGGAGTATTGTGTCAGGGGCTCAGGGGAGATGGAATCCCACGTAATATTCAATTTTCTTTCTTTGATAAGGTTGCAGTCTAATGGGAAAGGCGGTGAGCAATAGTTGTCATATTATTTAATAACACTGGCCGATGCGGGGAGGCTTCCTGTGAAAGAGTGTTGAGGGTCATGAAAAAGGGGGGTTGGTATTGGTCATTCAGGCAGATGAAGTTCCACACACAGTTACTGGGTTTGCAATGGTCTTATTTAATGTCAAGGCAGATGTTTGCTAGGCTGAGGTGGTGCATCTGTATTGGAGGTTTATAAGAAATAGACGATGAAAACTCAGTTTGACAAACAGCCATTGAGCTAAGTGCTGGGGAGAACAAAAATGAGTTCCTAGGCAGGACAATGAAAACGAGTGTGCATTAAATGTGAGCACAAGGAGGGAGGAGGCACCAAGCAGTTAGGTCAGGGACTGCTTCCAGGAGGAGGGGGGCTTTCAGCAGAGCCAGCCGGTAAGTGGGACATGGGGAGGAGAGACAGAAGAGGCATTCCAAGCACAGTAAGGTGAGCAAAGGCGTGTGGGTGTGAAGGAACATGACACACCCGGGGAGCCGTCTTGGGCCTCTAGAATTTGGATGCATGCAGGAGAATAACTCGGGTAGAGCCAATGGGGGAGCAAGGGGAGCCCAAGGGGCCTTTTGTTCTGGGCATGAAGTCTAGTAGAAAATGCTTGAAAGACTGTAGGACGGAATAGCTACCTGGAAGCCTTTGTAGACTTTTGAGCAGGAAAGTGACGTAATGAAGGTGGTATTTCATTTAACTAATTAACATTTTAAACATTGCTATAAATTTTTTCTCACTATACAAGTAAAATGGATTAATTTCAGAAAAATTCAAAAGTAGAAAAACTGTAAAGAAGAAAATAAACATGCTGCACAGTCCCATGACCCATAGATACAAACTAAATCATTTTAATACATTGTTATGCAGCAGACTTTTCTGGGCATATATGTGTCACGAGTACAGTCATGGGAAGGTTTTGGGCTGGTGCCCAACCACTCCACCCCCACTCCCCGACTGCAGGCCACGGGCTGTCTTTCACCAATGCTTTCTAGTGTTTATAAAATATATAAGAAATAAAATCAAAGCCCTCTTTGTATTATTAGCTCACAACACGATTGAGATTGGTTACTCTTCTGTCTTTCTGTAAAACGCTTTTTGTTCTGTGCAGCCCTTCCCTTTTTGACAGGCATTTGTATATTGCTTTGGGGGAGGTTATTGATATCTCCAGATTTTCTTCTTCAATTTGGGGAAAATTTAAGACAACTTTATTGTTGCTGGGAGGCTGGACTCTCAAAGTGAATGGGCTTCGAGTCCAGGTGGTTCGTTTGGTTTAAACCTTTGGGAGTAAGACCAGACAATGACCTTAGCATGGTGGGGAAGCAGGCAGGGTTTGTGTCCTCGGATCACCTCCTCCCGATCCTTCTGTTTTAGATTTCAGAGAACTGTGTTGTCTTTGCCATTTCTTCCTTTTTTTCTCTTCCCTTAATGACTTGTTGAGGACTTCTCAGATGAGAAGAAATAAAACCAAGAGTTTTCCAGTTTGAAATACTGACTTTGAAATTTTTCTTTTACCCTCATGATTTCAGAGTCTATAGAGATCTGAATCCAGTCATTACAAAACAGAACAAAAACCACAAAGGCACTCAGGTTGAAGTTGAGAGTACTGTCCTTGACCTTCACACACACACACACACACACACACACACACACACACACATGCATGTGTATGTGTATAAAAGTAATGTGTGTATTCATGCTTGGCCCTTCCCCCTGTATTCGGATCACACCTTATGTAGTTTTGAATCTTGCATCTTCACTAACGTTGTGAGTATTTATCATTAAATATCATTATATTTTCCTTGAAAACACATTTATAATAGGTACATGAATCCACCATCACTTGTTTATTCTTCTGTTGGACATTTAGATGTTTTTCTCCTAATACTAATATTTTGGCTGTTCCATAAACATATGCTATGGCGAACATTCTTATACAGAAATCATTGCACACATTACTGATAATTTCTTTAATAACATTTCTTAACAATGGAATTACTGATTGGGGGATGTTAGCTTTCGTGAAGTTTTTGCTCTGTTGCCAGATTTCCCTTCAGAAAGATCTGACCTGCTTGGCTCCCAGCAGGAGCCGGTGAGACCCCCTGCTGCTCTGCACAAGCGTCTCTTCTGAGGGATATGCTTTTTAGTTGTTTGCCTATTCGGTAGGTGAAAATGGTATTTCTTTATCATTTGTTTTTTTCTTTGTTTGGGGATTACTGGTAAGTTGCTGCTTTTTTGTAGGTTTGGCTATTTTTCTCCCTCCCCCAAATGACTTACCGTTCATGTCCTAACTCATATTTATGTAATTTTTAAACCATTTTCTTTATTTCTAAGAGCTAAGTAAAGTAAAACTGTTACCCCTTCTCTTATATGTTGTATATCTATTCCCCAGTTTATCCTGAATGCTTTAACTTTGTGGTAATTTTATGATGTATAGAAGTTTATATTTTTGCATACTCAAATATATCAAATTTTTTTTGCATTTTCTCTCATTGCTTTAATTATTGGGAATGCTAGACCGTTATTTTCTTCTCTTTTTAAAAAAATGACTTCATTTAATAGTAATTATTCTTTAATATATTGGAATTTATTTTTAGTATGTTATGAGGCAGGATCAAAATGTGTTTTTTTCCCAAATGTGTTACCTGTTATTCCAAAACCCAAAAGTAGGTTTATTGAAGGTCCTCATGGATTTGTAAAGATACGAAGTTAGGTTTTAGAGAAGTTGGTAAGATACGAATGGGCACGGGTCATGAGTGGGCAATCCTGAGATTATTAAGCAGGAGTTGGGTGTGGCTGGTGAAGGGCAGGCTCTGCAAACCTGGCGCACGGTGAGGATGGTGGTGCCGTCCGTAGTAGTGGGGAGATTCACACGGGGTGATTGTTGACAGAAAGAGTCTCATAAGCTCTTTTTTTCAGTACTTTATTTTTTGGAGTTTGGCACACACTTTTGATTTTGATTAGAACCATGTCCGTTGTCTCTCTCAGTGAGTTGAACATCTTTTCAAGCCAAGAGGTGGTTCAGTAGCTTCAAGGGACAGAGGGGAAATCTGGACTTTTGAAAGCCGTGTTCCTTGAAGTGCCCTCATTGCTACCACATCTGTTCAAAGGATGCCTCTTTAGTTACAGCATACCCTTGTTAACATACCGCATGGTTAACAGATAACTTTCATATCTGCTACATTGTTTTGTTGTCAAGACAACCGGATGTAAAAGGCATGCATTGCATTATTATGTCCTTGTTGTAGAAGATTTGGAAACTTATACCAAAAGATGTTGGGCGCTTAAGGTCACACATATCCTGTATGTTCCCATGTGTTTTCACTGGGCAAGTACTCATCGAGGGCCCACAGTGTTGCAGACACTGCTAGGTACTGAGAATGCACAGATGAAAAGGAAGAGTCTTGCTCTTCAAGTGTCAAGTAAACTAAAAGGCAGAGTTGAAACTAAAGCCCAGATCCTGTGACTCCAAGTAGTATTCTTTCCATTACACCATACTTTCTGGTACATGTACCCGTATGCTTCTTGGCTGAGACTGGTCAAAAAGTGATTAGGTTATTTCATTTATAAGAACTCAGTGGTCATCCTTAATTCACTGAAGAGTCACCATTCTCTGCAGCAATCATTTTTATTCATAATGGGTATGTCTGGTTACTACTGTTGAGTAAAAGTGATCCATTCACCATTGGAAACTCCTTGCACATCAGCAGTCTTCCAGGATAGGCAAAAAGTTGTCTAGTTCAGTGAGGATCTCTTTAGCATAACAAAAGGCTTCATGGAGGGTGCTACCACTTGAGTGAAATATGCTTTATAAACATTCTGGTGGCACGATTGGTATGGGGTAAGGTTAGATCTTGGCCTGAACCCCACTCAAAGCATGTTCCCCTTTGTGCATGAGTGTGATTCTACAGGTGCCCAAAGACTAAAATTTGAATGGTGGCAATTGAATGTAGCCTCAGTGACAAGAGCCACGTGTGGCTGGCACTCAGGTGCATTGTTTGTGGCCTGGTGGTGTGGAACAGTGTAGTGCCTTTTTGGTGGCCTTGAGGATACAGGGAGCTGATGTGGGGACATGTAAGGTCTGGTGGCCTCCAGGGGAGTGGACACCAGGACAAGGACCTGACTCCTTTCTGGGCCGTGGGGCTTGACAGTTCTCAGCCATTAAAATAAAACTCACACGAGACAGTTAACATGGATGACATTTAATACTTTATGCATAGTGAACTCGAGTGACCTTGATGAAATGAGGGAACTTAGGTGATAATTAGATATCTATATTATGTTGCTTTCTGCCTTCGTATCCAATGTAAACCTCTTTGGGGGCTCTTTTTATAGGCACTGGATCAAAAGGCAGGCATTGCTTTTTTCTGTTGTTATGTAAACTATAATTTACAGTGCCTCAGAATCCTTATTTTAAAGAGAAATGTTTCTTTCATTGATATTATGATATAAATGTGCCAGCATTATCATCCATCCTGAAAGCATAATCTTTGCAGATAAATAAAAAAAAAAAAAAGAAAGAAAATTTGGTGTCTGTGGACTTTGTATTGGAAGAAGCTAGTCCTTCTAATGCTCTTCCTTTTTACAAATTCTGAAATGAAAAGAGATTGATGTATTTGAAAACTGAGGAGGAGAATAAGTCTATGGACGTGATTTTTGTCCATTAGGTTTAATTTCTATATTTAATTTTATTTTACACTTAAGTCTGTATTCACATGTATGTTAATTCTATTGTTTATGTCCCTGTTAATTCTTAGTTATATGTGCATATTTTATATAAAATGCTATTTTATATTTCTGTTTCATCTTATATTATTATTCAGTGTGGTTTTATGTGTTGCAATAAAATCATTCTTTCTATACGTGTTTTCTAATTGACAAGTTGAATAAAGAGATTGATTTTCTTTGGCGTAAAACTAAGTATAGAGTCATGCAGAAAAGCCTTTGGAAAACAAATAGAGCAATCCTTTCGTCAGTGCTAATATGTCAGTTTTTGAAGCTACTTGCATGACTGGAGTGATAACCAATCTTAGAACAAGCATTTGATATTGATTTGCCAGTCTAAAGTAACAAGTTACTGCTTCACTTCTTATCGGGAATTAAATCAAAATAATTCTGTGCCCTATATAATATGTATTGTGAGAATTCCCTGGCATGATTTATGTACTGCAGTGCAGCAGTGGATAAATGTTGAAGAATCATATGACTTCAGATAGAGGCTGTATATTATTACTACATAATTTTATTATATAGTAAATCTTAATTTGATATACACAGAAAGCTGTTGCAGAGGTTCTAAAAAAGTTTCACGGAACATTGTTTTATAAGAATTTACATCTTTTTTATTAATCCTGATGAATTCTTAGCCCATATGGCTTTTATTGTCCAATAAAAATAGCAAATGGGAATTGCTGATTTGTTAACAAAACATAGACCTTTTTGTAAATCAAAATTGATTATCATTCAAAGCTAATATTAGAAATAAAAATTCTATATTATTTCCTCTTCTCAAAATTAAAACGTGAAGTTATAATTAGGTACTCTGTGTTTCATATAAACATCAGATAGTATTGTTTTGCATATTTTAAATTTATTTCCAGAATTTACCATCTGGTAAATGGTTTGAGTTAATTTCAGAACATTGCAACAAACTCAGATGTTTCATACAGAATTAACGATTTACATATTCCACATTTGTGTGTGTGAGTATATGTATGCACATAAGTTTATCATAGCTCAGATATTTAAAATAAATTCACAGTTAATCTTTTATCTTTCCCTTCCAGCCCTTCCTCTTACCTTAAATTTTAGGGTCACAGAATTTCTATTTTTTAATGATGAGGTTTATTTCTTGCTCACACTGCGTGTTCATCATGTGTTGATGGGGATGGGAATCTTTGCAGCATTGACCTCACTCAGGGACCCATGTGAAGGGAAGCTCCATCTCTCTGCTTCCACATTTGGCAAGGGAGGACATATGGATATGGCATATGCAAGAATATGGCATGCTTGTTCCCAAATCAGTTTCCAACAATTGTGTATGGAATCGTGTGTAGAAATTGGCAAGCTGATTCCAAAATATGTATGAAAAATACATGGCACTGTATTTCTGGCATTGCAGAGCAATGGGAACATAATGGTCTTTTTAATCAGTAGTAGGTCAGTTGGATCACCATTTGAAAAAAAATTGTACTTGATCCCTACATTACATCAAAATCAATTTCGGATTATTTTTTTCTTTTTCTGAAATTGGTTTTGCGTACAGTGTGAAGCAGAGTCAAATAGAATTAATTGAGTTGATTAGAACATTGACAAAACACAGATTATCGATAAAGTATAACTGAACCCTGGCTAGAATCTCAGAATTCTCTCTTGGGCATCCTTCTCATCATTACCCTTTCCCTTCTCTCTGGAAGTAACCGTTATGCTGAATCCCTAGTTTGCTTGTTTTGTGCATCATAGAAATATAATTGTATAGTAGGTTTTCTCTGTATTGCTTCTTTCAATATGCAGTACTTCAATACATAACACTTACTGTTGTATTCCTGAGATTTATTTATGTTGTTGCATATATCTGTAGTTCTTAAAGAGTGTGGTGTTATGCTTCACTTCCTTAAGGGTGGAGTATCTACGTAAATTATTTGGAATTCTTCTGAATGAGAGATTTATCTGTTTCCCCCCCTCTCTATTTACTTATTTACTTAATCATTTATTTTTGTCCGTGCAGACTCATGAATATTTGCTTTATACTTCAGGTTATAATCCAATACTACTTTATTATGTTTCTCAAATTGCTCTAGCTTTAACCATAGGAGTCTTTCAGTTGCCTGCTGTATCCCTTTGATATGTACACAACATTATTGTGTTGTTGTTTTGAGCATTTCTTGATTTCTGCACTACAAGCTGCTTCGGGCCTATCTTGTGTATTTTTTGCCCCCGTCTTAGAATCAGCCTTTTTCCAAGTAGCTCTGGTTCCTTTTATTGGAGAGTAGTGTTAGAAACTGAGATCTGGACGATAGGTATGCTTGTTGCTATCGGGGTGTAGGCCCACTTAGCTGACAGAGCAAGGAAATATATATGTGTATGCTAATCTGTGCATATACATATGTAAAAATATTTATATATGTAAACACCTACCAATACTAAGCTAACATAGAAGCTATTGAGTTCATACTGATGTTTCTGACTCTAATCCATTTATCACATGGACCATTCTAGCTTTCTTCCCTTGCTTATATGTAACCTCTCATTTCAACATTAAAAACCTGGGATCCATCATCTGTTTACTTAATTCTTCAGTTCCAGGGTACATGTATAGTAGTTTCAGAATTATTATCCCAAATTCCCACTGGGAACCAGCCTTATCAACTAGAGTGCGGTACTCTTATTCAGTTCTTTTTGCCTTTTTCTTACAGACTCCACTTATTTCTCAGGTTATTATTTAGGTCATTACTTTATTTCCTCACACCTTTCAGTGAGGTGTTTTCATACCTTTGAAATATATAGAGATTCTTTTATCACATTATGCTTTCCTTCCTGGGATCCCCTAATCTCCTAAATGAGATTTAAGTTTTACTCTTTGTGTTTATAGAGGTCTGTGAATTTTACCAAATACTCAATATCTGATATTCACTGTTACTGTATTATATATTAACAGAATAGTTTCACTGCCTTAAAACATGTCCTGTGCTCCACATCCAATCTTTTCCACCTTCTTGTCCCCAAGCCCCTGGAAACCACTCTCTAGTTTCACTTTTTCCAGAATGTCATATAGTTGGAATCATACCACATATAGCTTTTCAGACTGGCTTCTTTCACTTAACAATATGCATTTAAGATTCATCTATGTATTTTTGTGGCTTGATTACTCATTTCTTTTTATTGCTGAATAATATTCTATTATGGATGTACCATGGATGGTTGATTCACTTATTTATTTGAAGGACATCTTGGTTGCTTTCAGTTTTTGGTAATTATGAATAAAGCCTCCGTAAACATTTACATGCAGAATTTTATATGGAGCTAAGTTTTCAAATCACTCCTGGGTAAGTACCTAGGGGCATGATTGTTAGATGAAACTATATTTAATTTCTAAGAAATTTCCAAAGTGTCTTCCTGTGCAGCTCTATCATTTTATATTCCAATCAGCTCTACATCTTCCCCAGTGATATCACCAGGTTTTTGGATTTTAGCCATTCCAGCAGGTGTGTAGTAGTATCTCATTTTTTTATTTTGCAGTTTCCTAATGATGTTGCAAAATGAGGATAAACTTCCAGAATATAGTTATTTTACTGTTGATAACTGGTGAGGAAAATAACATACATAGTATTTTATCTTAAATATTAATAAAATATGTTTAACATTTATAGTTGTGAAACAGCTTCTTTAAAGCTCAGATGTACTTTATCTTTTTAAATTGTGAAATACAACCAGAAATTTACCATCTTAGTCATGTTTAAGTGTACAGTTCCATAGTGTTAAGTACATTCACATTGTTGTGCAACCAGTCTCTCTTCATCTTGCAAAACTGAAATGATACCCATTAAACAAAAAATGCTCGTTTCCCATTCTCTTAAGCCCCTGGCAAGCACCCTTCTACTTTTTGTCTCTATGGATTTGACTGTTGTAGGTACCTCTTACAGTGGGATGATGCAGTATTTATCTTTTTGTGGCTGTCTTACTTCATTCAGTCTAATGTCCTTAAGGCCCATCCATGCTGTATATATTAGTTTTCTAGGGCTGTCCTAACAAAATGCCACATCTCGAGCGGCTTAAAAACAGAAATTTATTCTCTCACAGTTCTGGGGGCTGGAAGTCCGAGATCAAGATGTCAGCCAGTTTGCTTTCTGCTGAGATCTGTCTCCTGAGCTTGTAGACGGTGGCCCTTTTGCTGCTTGCTCTCATGGCCTTTCATCTGTGCACAGGCACCGCTGGTATCCATCTGTGTGTGTCTAAATTTCCTCTTCTAGTAAGGGTGCTAGGTGGGTCGGATGAGGGCCTCCCCCACCGACCTTATTTTAACTGAATCACCTCTTCAGAGGTCTTGTCTCAAAATACAGTCACGTTCTGAGATACTGGGGGTTAGGGCATCAACATATGAATTTTGGGGGAACATGATTCAGCCTGTAACATTGTACCACGTCAGAATTTTCTTTCTTTTTAAGGTTGAATAATATGCCATTGTATGGATATGCACATTTAAACAAATCTGTTCATCTATTGATAAACATCTGGGTTGTTTCTACTGCTTGGCTGTCGTGTATAATGCTGCTGTAAACATGGGTGTACATATTAATACATCTCTCCACGACTTTGCTTTCAGTAGTTTTGGGTATATACCCAGAAGTAGGATTGTTGGACCATATTGTAGTTCCATTTTTAATTTTTTGAGGAACCCACCATTCTGTTTTCTATAGTGGCTGTACCCATTTTATATTCCCAACAGTGCCCAAGTGTTCTAATTTCTTCACATCCTCACCTACACTTGTTATTTTCTGGTTTTTTGAGACTAGCCATCCTAATGGATGTAAGTAGTAATAAATGTTTAATATAAAAAATTCAAAAATAGCAAGAAAAAAGAAAAAATAAAATTTTATTTCTTCTCTATCTCAGGAATAACTAGTGTTAATATCTTAGTATTCTTTTAGTTTTTTTTGTGTATGTATGTATGTATGTGTACACTTGTATACATATACACACAAATATGCCTTTATATAATTTGAACGAAATTTTTATCATTATTTTTTTCTTTTAGAAACAGGGTCTTGCTCTTGTCACCCAGGCTGGAGTGCAGTGGCTCGATCATAGCTCATCATGACGTCGAATTCCTGGGCTCAAATGATCCTCCTGCCTTGGCCTCCCAAAGTGCTGGGATTTTAGGCGTGACACCTGGCTGTCATATTGTTTATATAATCTTTTTCCATTTCACATTACATTATGAGCCTTTACTGTGTCATTAAATGTTATTGAGGTACATGAGTTTTAATGGCTACATAAATAATGATTTAATTATTTTCTGATTATTGCATGTTAGTTTTCTTCTGCTATAGTCAATTCTCTGGTGAAAATTCATACACGTAAACCTGTGCATTTATGACAGTTTTCTTTGGTCAGATTCCTAGAAGGAGATTAGTGAGGTAAAAGTTTTTTTTTTTTTTTTTAGGTTCCGAATATGTGCTGCAAAATATAAAATTGTTTTCAGGAAATTTGTTCTGATTTACTCTTCCTTGTGTGTTTAGAAAACACTGCTGCCACTCAACACTTTACCAGCATTGAATATTACCTTTCTAACTCATTTTTAAAAATCTTTTTCAATTGGGTAGGTAAAAATGGTTTCAACTTGATTTGGTTTGCATTTTTTTGATGGTTAATGAGGATGTGCAGTTTTCACATATTTATTATTTTGTGAATTTAATGTGTCTGAGAAAATAATTCACATAGATAGGAAATGGCACATTGAATTTGCAGAATTACCACTATTTTCATAGTAAAATAATGAGATACTGCTAGTCACAACCTTTAATGTTTAAGAAAATATGTGTTTAATATTAATATTAAGAGATGGTGTTGTATTTATTAACAATGATTTCCTTACTAGGTAAGACTTGTAAATATTAGTTAGAGAAAACTACTCAAAATATAAATATTTGGCAAAAAGGAAACACATGTTCTAATCTGAAGATTAAAATAACTTTTATCCAAAATTCCAATTTTGTTATTTACAAACTTGAAAAATAACAACTAGTATTTCTCAAACAGTAAATACAGTTTGACTAGAGTGGGGATATGAAGACAGTTTCATGCAAAACTGAAAAGAGTACTGATGAAATTAAATAGGTAGGAGAGATTTGGATCAGGGAATGGACACTTGGTAAATCTGTGCCAGGAGAGTAGAATTCAGAGTTCCTGGAAGCCTTGGCTGTTTAGTAAATTGTTATCTCGCTACAAACCAAAAATTCCAGAAGCCTCTATACCCAGGTTCATAGTGTTGAGGTCCTATGTGTCTTGGAAGGAGACAAGTTGAATTCATAAAGGAGAGCCCCCAGGCCTGGTATCAGAAGACCTGCTGTCTTCTGAGTTATCCTTGGGAATGATGCAGATTATTCGTTTGAGACCCCTGTTATTTAGGAGTAGATACAGTTAAATGCTATCAGGATGAAGACAGTGATTTTTTTTTTCTGCATGCTTAAGTACAGGGGAGTTACTGAGAAATTCAGAATGTCCTTAGTCAGCATGGAGTTTGGTTGGGATTAAAGTCTATAGGTTGGGTGTGTTGAGAGAGTGGTGTAGTTCATCTTTGAGGAGGGGGAGAGGGAGTGAGAATACAGGCCTGGTGGTGTAGGGAGAACTTGGATCTTGGTATGTTATAGCACGTAATCCTAGACTTTATTTGCTAATCACTGTCCTAATGTTATATTTTGCATGCTTATAGATAGTTCAGAAAGGGAAAAACAAATTAAAACTTGCATTGTTGCTATTTGTAAAATGTTATGCTTTGAATTAAAAAAGTAAAATGTGCTCATAAAACCTTCAAGCAAAGCAGAGGAGTACAGATTCCTCCCCACTCCTCATTATTCCATCCTTCCTCTCAGAGGTAACCACTTTAAAATTTTCATGTATCTCTAACTACACATACTTATTTTATGTAAAAGAGATTATGATATCCATGCTTCTGTACAGCTTGTTTTCACTTAATATGCATATCGTGGATGTTTCCCATGTCTGTACATTTAGACCCGTTCCATCCAGTGACTGTGTAGTCTTCCATTGTATGAAGTACTATAATTTGTTAAACAATCTTCTAAGAATGGATGTTTAATTGGTTTTAAATTTGGCTTTGTTTTGGAATTGTAAATAATGCTGTAACGAAGTCCTAAATATGAATAGTATATTCCTAAGTATGATATTGCTGGGTCAAAGTCAGTATTTAATGGCAACCTGCTCAGGCTTCCTGTCTGAGATGGATGAGGGGTATTTTTTCTGCGTTGTGGCTGTTTTAGTTACCTTCCATCTAGGTATTAATCATATTTTACCTTGGCAGAGCACTGTAACATTTCCAGACACTGACCAATGTATGGATTGGTTTCATTAACCTTGCTTGAGATGAGGGTCTTAAGGCACAGAGTGGCTCCTGACTTGGCTAAGCCTGGACCTTAACTGGGTCTGCTCATTCTGGCCCAGTGCTAATATCTTTGAAGGCAGAGAAGAGCCCTTGGAAATTATGGGTCCAGTGATAGGAAATGCTCTTCTTGCTTAATGTGAGGCTTTGCCGTGTCTTCCCTGTTCTGTAATTCTAAGTTGACTCCAAATCATTTGCTTCTTATTCATTGTGTCAGTCATAAAGAAAGTATTTGGTAAAAGCTAGCTTTATCAACTCTTTGAGGCTGCTGCTTTCAGAAGGGACCCGAAGGGCCTTTATGGATTATGGCATGTGCTGTATTGTCTGGAGAAACCAGAGAAGTCTCCTAACGGTGTCTTGTCCTTACTGTCTCAGTGAAAGGAGAGGGTGAGTGGGAAAGAACGCTGAAGATTTATTCATTCATCTGTTCAGGAAATGCTAACTGAGCGCCTGCTGTGAGCCAGGCACTGTCCTCCGCTAATTCTGAAAGGTGCAGCCTCTGAAGTCCAGTGGATAGAGACAACAAGGGGCCCAGAAAGCTGGGAAACCAAGACGGCAGCCCACAGAATGGAGTCCTGCTAACTTTGCAGAGGGTCACTTGATTTTGAATCTGCAGAGATCAAAGACAGGAGAGATGTGAAGTGCCTCTCTGTTCCCTGGCACTGCATGCCCAGCCCTACCTACCTTAGGTTACCTGAATCTTTGGTTCTGTGCACAGCGTTTTGAGGAAGAAGAGTTGTCTTCATAGGCTGTCTTCACATTGATAAATTGGTCTTAATATCACAGAGCCGCCTGTATTACCTGTGTGTGGGAAACATATAAGGAGACACAAAGAGTAAGGGGTGGGGGAAGAGGGGAAAGGAGAAGGGGAGAGAAGGGCGAAGACATTTTGAGGTAACATGAAGCAAACATGTTGTCAGAGTAGACTTTAATGTCCTCTTTGCAACATTTCTTAAAGAATTGTGATAATTATCATCATGGGTGGCCAGCCCCATAATATATATTATAATATGTATGACATTATGTATAGATATAATATTATATAATATTCCTAATGTTCTAGAGCAGTGATCCACAACCTTTTTGGCACCAGGGAGTGGTTTCATGGAAGACAACTTTTCCATGGATTGGGTGGGGGACGGGGAGGGAGGTGATGGGGTAAATACAGATGAAGCTTCCCTTGCGCCCTGCTCACCTCCTGCTGTGCAGCCTGGTCCTAGCAGGCCACGGACAGGTACCACTCCACAGCCCAGGGGTTGGGGACCGCAGTTCTAGGGAACTAAATAAAATATTTTTATGATAGATCACGTGTCCAATTGAAATTGGGAACTTGTGAGTGATACATTACCTATAGGAAAATCCTTTGGTTTTCTGACATTGTTATATGGATATTTAGAATTTATCATCTTTAGTGTCACTAGCTCAGAATGAATTATAGAACTGTAGAGTTCAAATAATTCATAATTAATCTCTCCTTCTGAGTCAAGCTTAATTGACTACAGAGTTTTCAGGAAGTTAGAGAAACATCCTTCATGGTACCTGTGTGGAGACTGTGGTCATGGAAATTTTTTCATGTGTAGCTGACACCTTGGATGTAATAAGTGTTAAATATTGCTTGAATAAAAATATATTTTTAAAAACTTAAATTGTAATATCCACAATTTCCATGCAACTTAGAATCCTGATTCTAACAGTTATTGTGTGACTTTGGGCAAATCATTTAAATTTTCTAAGCCCCTTTTTTTTCATTGATGAAAGGCCCTTATTTGTAAAATGAGCATAATAATGTTTATGGCACATGGGTCTTATTTCATTTTCATAGTTATATACACACTTATTAAAACTTTGTGTTTGCAGAGATAAGGGCTACATAGCAGGCTTGTTGAGAGGGATAAATAAGATAACAAACATAAACTTCCTTTACAACACTCCAGCACCAGGCAGTTGCTCAATATTACTGTTACTGTGATTCTCATTATTATCAAATTCTATAAACATAAATAAAATATAGGACCCAGGAATGGAATGGATTTTACTTCCGTTTGTTCAAATTGTGACATGCACATAGGCTAAATTTTGAGAAGGAAGGAGGAAACTTGAAGCATTCATTTACTGTGTATTTTTAAAGTATTTTAGTGTCTTTATTTCAGTGCTCACTCTGTGCCAGGCACTCTTTTGGGTGCTGAGGATAGAAGAGTTTTACAGAAGTAGACATAGTTTTAGTTTTTATAATATTTTAAAAGTAGACATAGAATTGCTTTTTATGGAATTAACAGCTTAAGGGAGAATCCAGATAATTAGCATAAGAAGTGTGATTATGGGGGAGAATGTGGGGTTCTATGCAAGACATAGGAAGGACCGTGGGTTCTGTTGAAGGGAGTCTGGGAATGTTCTGTCTCCACGAGGGAAGCATCACTAGACTGAGACCATCAAGCTCAGGAGGACGTGGACAGGTGGACAGCGGAGGTGTGCAAGGCACAGAGAAGAGCCCTGGTGCCGAGATTGAGAGGATTCGGTGTTGTCACTGGAGAGATGAGCAGGGTTTGGTCCTGCAGGACCATGGCTACCAGATTTGGACTCTGTCCTGAGGGCAGGGCCCTGGCATGACCAAACTGCTGCTTTAGAAACACAAGGGATTTAATGGAGGGAGCAATTGGACAGGGTAAGAAGAATAGCGGGGACCCATTGGGGGCTCCACGGAGGTCTGGGTGGCCTAGACTGGACATGGTAGTGCAGGAGGAGAGAACTGGATGGATTTGAGTGGCATTTAGGGAGTAGAGTTCACAGGCCTAGGAGATTGATTGGATGTGTGTGGTGGGGTGGTGTGGGGAACAACTGAGTCAAGATGACACCCAGGTTTCTGACTTGAACAGCTAGGCGGGGAGCAGTTCTGTCCCCCGACACAGGCAGCATGCAGAGGCCAGGCCGTGTGCTGGTGAGCTGAGCGTGGACTTGCAGGCTGGGCGTGTCTGTGGGAAACCTGACTTGAGAAGGCCACGTGGGTAGTTAGATAAATGGATCTGTAGCTGAGAAGAGAGATTTGGGTGGGCCTTGGAGCCTTGTACGACATCAACATAAAGATGGCACCTGAAGGGGAGGACTGAATGACATCCCCCAGGAAGACTGTCTTGTAACAAGAGGCCAGGTTTTGCACAGAACCCTGAGGGGCATGGGAAGGGAACATCCCTAGCAGAATCGGGAGAGCAGGAGAGGCAGGAGAGAGAGCAGGGAAGGAAGCCTCTCGGAGGCAGTGTTAGCCTTGAGGTAGGTGGGCCCGTGGAAGGTATCCATGGGTCACCCCCTGAGGAAGTTGAAACCTGGCTGTGAATAGCAGAACCAGATCGCATGTTTGGGCAAACCAGGAATTGCAGAGAGGTGGTGAGTGGAGATGGCTCTGCAGAAAACCATGGCTGATAGGAGAAGGAGCCAAGGGCAAGAAGAGGATCAGCGAGGGCTTGTCCTGGGAGGGGGCCTAGAACAGGTTTATTTGCCAACGAGAAAAACCGGTTGAGACCAAGATGGTGAGCAAACAGGAGAAAGCAGCGACTTTGGGGAGGTGGAAGTTGGGAGGAGGCCTCGGAGCCCAGGCGGGAGAGTGAGGCTGGGGAGCAGGAGGACCCCTGAGCCAAGGAAAGGGTGTGAAGGCTCTGGTGGCTGGGCCGTGGGGAAGGGTTGGAGGAGGGGAGGTTGAGAGGGCAGCTGCCCACTGGCTTTGGCTCCTCTGTGACTGAGAAACAGAGCCCCTGATCTCATTCCTGATTCTGAGGAACTGTGATCTCAGGGGCTCCTTCTCTCAGGGGGTATCCCTGTCCTTTTTCAAATACTGAAGATTTTTACTGTTTTCTCTATTCTCTGTGCTCTTCAACCACCAAGACTTCTAGCCAAACTGACAAACTGCCCTGTACCCAAACAGGTGATTCTCATCTTCAAAACACGGTCTTTCTGGAATAAACTAAATAAATTAGTTTATTCTAGTAGTTTCCACTTCTGTTGTCTACATGGCCTGATGCTTGGCCTGCTAGGTTGATTAGATATCAGAGGGTATTTGGGGCCATGCATATCCTTTTAATCTAACCTTCTGTTAAAGTCAGCTCTATTTGTTTTCATTCTAGCCTAGGGCTGGTTCTGTACCTCCCAGGTAAATTAATTCAGTTCGACAGACAGCAGTAGTCCAAGTTGTCTCTTACTCTGCAGGAATCCCATTTCAACCAGTTAGTGCCTATCTCCTTAGTGGTTCTGGGAAGAAAAGAAATTGGGTTGGACTCAGAAGAACATGAGCTGTTCTTTAAGGGTTAACGTTTAGGATCTCTGGGCTTTCTGTATAAGGAAGTTAAATGAGAGGACCCGGCTACCCTCCTGCCCTCTGACTTAAGGCACGAGACCGTGACCCTGAGTGGCCACAACAGGGATTATATAGAAGGGCATCATGGGTAAAATGTAGGCATGTTGTAAAATATGACACATCATGTATATGGCTTTTAAAATTCTTTAGAAACTGATGCTGTAAAGCGAAAACAAAATTTAACCGAGCATTTGGTGGAGGAAACATAATTTATTGGCTCTACCATGTAAAGCCCTGGAGTAAGCATCCTGCTCATCACAGACACCTGTGATTGATGACAGCTCTGCGCTGCTGCCAGGCAGTGAGCTCTTTGAAATAGCGTAGTAGGGACTTTGCAAGTGGGTCTCATTTGGTTAAGTTACTGCCTTTGTGAGGCTCTGCTGCATCTTTATATTCTACCAAGGAGAAGATGGTAAATCAAAATAATTGCTTCATCCCAAGGCACTTTTATATTGTAAAGGAAAAAGGTCCTGTTAAGAAACTCAAATTAACTTCTGCTGTTTATACTATATGGAAAGACTCTGAAAGCTGCTTGTCATACAGCTTGGCAGTTTATTTATCATGGAACAATTCCATTAGAGCCTGACACTTGTTCTCATGGCACCAAGACTTAGGATCCCCCAGGAAAAGCATTTAACCCTTCGAAATGCAAAGCTGTCATTTATGTGTCATCTCTCTAAAACCCACTAGAGTATATTTATGAGAGAGATTTGAAACAGTCATCATTTCCACTGAGTTAGAAATGGAACTTGGGACTCAGTAAATGATCAGTAAAAAACTGATAAGTGTCCAATACTCGGTTGCAGCAACAGCTCAACTATGCTAATTCTATTATAAAATGCATTTAATGTGACATTTTGTAATTCTTAAGGAATTTAGTATACAGAATTCCACACTTAAAAACTGATGAAATGGGGGAATAAATTTACCTCACAGCTCTTCAGATTTTCTGTTTGAAAAAATTCAGGCACTGGGAGTATTAGTTAATTGCTGGTGCTGTCTCATTTGAATTGGGTGTCTTAGTTATAGGTTTTTAGAAGAATTCTTAAAGTTAACCTATACCAACCAAGAAGGCTTAGTAGCTCTTAGAAGAACGAACTGACATAGTCATGATCTGAAAATTAACACCCTTCTGCCTACCATTTACTAACAAAGGATGAGGTACCATTTGTCAAAGCTTGTCAGTGAGCAGTTCCCCAGGGAGCCCGTGGAGCAGAGTCTAAGAATTCCGTCTCTGGTGCCAGACTGCCTGGCTTCGCATCTAAGCAATGCCGCTCACTGGCTGTGGGACTTGGACAAGTTAGTTAACCTCAGAGCCTCTTGTTTCTTCACTGGTAAATGGGGATAATGTCTCTTGGGGTTTTAAAGAGTATTAAATGATATAATGCATATAAAATCCATGTAGAGGAGTAGTTATTAGCAAAATTTAACATGGGCCAGAAGGATCTGGGAAGATAACACAGATTATCCAAAAATTATTTGGGATATTTGTGGGCTGAATTTGTCTCTGGGTGTTTGTTACTCTGTGACTCCCTGTTGTGTCATAGTTTCCCAAAAGGTATGGCACAGGAGAAGTGAATATGGCACACACCACCTCAATCGCATCGTGGTTGAGCAGGTCGGCAGATGAGGGAAGAGATCTGTAAATGCTCACAGAAGGTATTTTCAAGATTGAAGTAAGATTGAGATAACTTTTGTGGTCAGAGACAAACAAGTAAAAGGTTAGACTGACCTTTTTGAGGAGTCCATGGCAGAAATAATACCTTGGGGGGGGGATCTCGCACCTGTGAAGCTGACGGTGAGCCAGTGGTTAATGCTGTTGCGGGAAGACAGAGTGAATGGGCATGAGGACTGAAATTACTTGACTCAAAAAGAGAACTCCAGTGTGTGAGCAGGGGCGTAGTGATGTTCTTCAGGATTTAAGCGTTCGTTATATGCCCTGTTGACCGGTTCCTACTCCCCAGCAGGTCTTTAAGCTCCACCGCCTCCACCACTTTCACCACCACCAATATTACCACCTTCACTACCATCATCGTTCCAACCTTTCCACCGTCATCATCACTATCATTATTACCACCGTGACCAGTGTCACCATCATCATCACCACCATCATTCTTACCGCCACCACCACCATCACCAACATCGAACAGCCACAACAACTCAGGGCCTTGAAGGACTCCATTTGGGAGATTCTGGCCTCTTTACCAAGCTCTGCATCCATTTTCACGTTCTCTCCGAGTTGCTTCTGTCCCCTCCTCACTCCCTGGCCACCTTTCTTCCTTTCAGCCCACAAACTCTGTCTATAGACTAAGGAGGGAGTTTGCAAGAATACTTCAACAGCCTTGCTTTTCTCTAAGAAAGAAATACTGATCTTTTATCATTTGCTTTATAAATAACAAGAGATGTTAATTAGTTTGACTCATTAAGTTTAAAACAATTGTTATAATTTTGGAGTGTTTGATTAAATTTTGTTAATTATACACAATTGCTTATGTTGCTGCTCTGGAGAGCAAGAGAGTTGCTCAGGAACATTATTCTCCTCTCCTCCTTGTGCCTCTGTTCTTCCTGCTTGCCGTGGTGGTGCCAGTCCATGCCCAGGGGACATGTTAGCATGTTGTCCCAGGACTTGAAGTGTCTGAAGAGATTGTCTTCTCTGTGGCCAGGCTGCTCAGGGCCAGCCCTGATGCACTCTGTAAAGAAGGGGAGAGTGTTTCTCTGTATTTCCTCTGTGTCCACCTTTTTCTCATTCACTCCAAACCAAATCTGCTTTCAGGAAGGAATCAGAAGAGCCTAGTTAGAGGGAGGTAGCAGAGGCAGGGTAGCAGTGGCACACCAAAGAAATGAACTTTAAATGGGGAGTTGCAGCTTGTCAAAGAAGGAAGGTGGTGTAGGGAGGGTAAAGGCCCCTTCCTCTGAATGCTCTTAAAGGCCATTTAATAGTTATCCCTGTATCTTGTCCCTTCCCTCTCCTCCACTTGCCCTTTGCTCAAGACCCAGCTCAAAGCTGATGTCCCACTGGAACCATCCTAATGCCCTGCCTGGCAGAGGAATGCTGCCCACTTACCTGCTTAGGAACGGGTCCCCTCCCCCTCCTCCCGCTTCTCCTCACCCTAGACTGTTAGTGTCTCAGCAGCAGCGTAGCTCAGTGATAGCCCTGGCGGTCTCCTAGCGTCTGACACAGTGGCATTCAGGAAGTGCTTTTGGATTAAATCCAATTGTATTCCTGCTATTTGAGAAGGATAATAGTTTTTAAGCATGGATAATATGATAACTTTCTCCAAAAGATAGGTAAGAGACTGTTAATTCTCTACTCCTTGAATTCGCTTGTTTCTTAGACCGCAACCCTGAGATATACCAGCTGGTTGGATGATTTTTTTTTTTATAAGAATAAAACACTGGCTGGGTGAGGCGGCTGACACCTGTAATGCTAGCACTCTGGGAAGTCAAGGCGGGAGGATCGCTTCAGCCCAGGAGTTTGAGACCAGGCTGAGCGAGAACAAGACCCCATCTCTACTTAAAGTAGAAAAAATTAGCCAGGCGTGGTGGCGCATGCCTGTAGTCCCAGCTACTCGGGAGGCTGAGGCAGGAGGATCACTTGAGCCCAGGAGTTTGAGGTTACTGTGAGCTATGATGATGCCACTGCACTCTAGCCTGGGCAACAGAGTGAGACTCTGTCTCAAAAAAAAAAAGAAACACTGACTATTCTAGTCAGGGGGTGCAACTGGCTTCATATACCCTTGGCCGAAAGTCTCCTCCATGGGAAATACAGTTAGGAGTGAGCATTCAGATTTCAGCCAGCCACGCATGAGTGAGTGCAGGAGGGAGGAGCAGTCCCTCCTGGCCCCCTGGGTCTGCTGGGTCAGCCTGGGGCTCAGCTAGAGGGGCGGGCTGTCCTGGCCCCAGCACCTTTCCCTCCAGTGGGGCAGCCTGGGGAGAGATTGGAGCAGACTGATGAGCGGCTAGCATCTGATGGAAATGGTGATGCTATCAGCCCTAGCTGGCTGACTTTAGAATCTATCATATCTTTATTCACTCATCTGTCCTCTATCCCACAATTCTAGGTTACATAGATCTGCTTTGTGTGTGTGCTGTGGAAAGAAACTGATTTTGTCTTTTGTCGTTTGGGGGCTGTAAAAATTTATAATAGCTAAGACTTTATTCTAGAATTCTCCTCGTGGTTCTCTCTGAATGGGAAATAGCTTCCCTTTGTTTCATTTGTTTCTGTTTTGCTTCTGTGGTGCTCATGTTCACTGTTTGTTACTACTGGGCTTGCAGACGTCAGGGTTTAGCAGATGTGGCCACTCTTGGCTCCCCGGTGGCTCCTCTTCTCTGGGTAGAGCTGAGTAAAGTACTTTGGACATTGCTGCTCCTTCTGCATGATGTCTCTTTATGACATTGTTTTGATGATCAAACTTTTATCCTAAGTTCCTTGATCTTCAAAAAAGTTAACTTACTAATAATATTCACTATCACTGTCTTTCTGCAATGGGCATTGTAAGGATAATTAAGGGACATATAGGTGAAATGTTTTGAGCTCAGTGGAAGGGAGAAACCATCAAGATCAGAGGTATCACTATTATTTAGTTTCATAGTATTACCATATGATTAAGAATAGATTAATTTTGGAAATGATAATTTCGTGTTTGGACATTTATTCCTGCTTAACCACCGTAATTGGCTTTGGCTTGAGCCCTACAAACAAATAAATGGGAAATGATCAAAAATGTTTTTACTACATTTTTTGTTTGCTGTTTTTTTTTTTAATTCTAAAAATAAATAAGTCTTTTAAAATGAGTTGATTAAAGAGGTTCATTTTCAGGGAATGTTAAGCATCTGCAATAAATAATAAATAATATTGTAGCAGTTAGCTGCCTCAACTTTCATGCAAAATAAATAAATACATTTGGTGACATACATTTGAGGAATGTGATTCTTGTAATTTTTATGGAAATAAGGAGCAACTTTACAGATGATAAAGATTTTACCATCTGCTAGTATCAAAGAAACATAGCTCTTAACACGCGGCGCTTACTGAGTTTAATGTATATATACTGGCATGCCAGGAACTGGAATTCTCTAAAACTTAAGCCAACCATCCCCAGGGAAGCTGACCTGACTTTCAGCATTTCAGGGGAAAGGTTTCTTTGTTTCTAAAGCATATGGCATGGTCTTCACATTGCTCAGATGGCAGAG
The DNA here is from genome assembly GCA_963575035.1 of Avahi laniger. Lineage (NCBI taxonomy): Eukaryota > Metazoa > Chordata > Mammalia > Primates > Indriidae > Avahi > Avahi laniger. The sequence continues at coordinate 142,805 of CAUYSK010003008.1, forward strand.
GAGTGAAGAGGGCTGAGCTTTCGTAGTGAGAGATGAAGAGAAATGCACTCTGTAGGCTTGTGAGTACCTGCACAATTTTCACTTGTAATTAGAATGGTGGACTCACTGTCGAGAAGCTACTGTCTTTATGAATCAAAACATTTAGTGTTGGTGGAAAGGTGAAAGTTCAGATGCTTGGGGAGATAATGGTGGGGGGTGGGAAGTCCAGCCTTTCTTTTACAATGACATGTGCTTTAAGCAGGTGACGTTTTAGCTCCCTAGGCATGAAATGTCGGGTGGGGGATTTTGGTTCTAGTTCAGGAGAAGGAGTGTGTGGGTTACCTGTAAGAAGGAATCAATACTCAGTGGAGGCTACAGAACTGCCCACCAAGGAAGAAGGAGAAGACGAAAGGGAAGGCATCTAAGAAGCATTGCCTCTCTTTTTGAGTTTCCTTTACTCTCCTTTGAAGAAGTGGGATGATTGTCATTGTGGGTCATTCTGGCTTCACCTAATGGTGTGGATGCATGGCCACAAACATTATGGGGGTCCCATAAAAAGATGGCCAGTGCATTTCTATTGGTAGATTATGGATAAGCAGTCCTGAGGGTATTTAATCCTTCTTAGTATTAGAAGCCATAGGCTGGGTATGCAGGCAGAACCTCATTAGTGAATTTTATTTACCAGTGATTTACATCTTGGAGTGCTTTAGGGTATCTTCAGTCTTAAAAGGGTTGGGGAATGAAGCAGGTTTAGTCAAAGAGGAGCAGCTTCCCTCTTACCTCCTACTTCTCCAAATTATGATATAACCCTTAATCCCAGACCATGGAAATGTTATCGAGTCTACCTAATTGATTTTGGCTTTTATCCTGTTGCCTTTGTCTTAAACATCTAAACCGTGCTGACAATCAGTAGCGTTTGGAAATTTGTCTTCATTGCTGTGCTCTATTACTGTCCTTGCCTTTTCCTTCCCGCCTCCGATTTTGACCTCTTTGGACCCTGGTGTTCTTGTGTCCTTTCCTTTTGGCCTTTGGAAAAAATGATGACAAACTCATGCACGCTAAGATACTAAAGGCCGATCAGGTTTAAAGTATTTTCCCTTCTTGTGGTGTTTATATTTCTTGCAGGGGCGAAGACATCTTAAACCAGAGGAATGACTCACTAGTTGTGGAATTTCAGTCTTCAGCCAGCAGATGCAGGAGGTATTATTCTGGGTATGGGGGCCTTCTCAGAAACCCAGACATCATCCTAAATGACCACCTGCCTGCTCCATCCTACATAAGGCCACTTTGTGCCATCACACCAGTCTTATATATTTAGTTGGCTTGACCTGGCTGAGGGCAGCAAGCATGTCTGTGGCAGTCTCTATATGAAGTTCAGCACCGTAGGTGCTTCACAGAAGGTTCTACCTACTGGAAAGGGGAAGAGCTGTGATGCATGCAATGCAAGCTTATTTTTTTTTTAATTTTTTAATTTTTTTTTTTTTTTTTTACTTTTTACTGCAAATGTTGACATTGGTCCAAAAGTTAGAAGTTCATAGTAAAATTAGAATTCTCCTGTTGCTTAAAGCCCCCACTTCATGTCCATCCATAGCATGAGTCACGTGTCCTCAGAGCAGTCTCCATTTGAAATGCATGGAATGTTCGTGAAAGCTGGTGTTTCATATCCCAGATGTCCACAAGCGTCATATCCTCTCCTTTGAACGTGCAGCCTGGTTCTACAAATAGAGAGTGTCATTCCCATCTTGTGCTTCCCTTATGCTGGTGACTGTCACCACAGTCAACCCAGAGAGTTCTTAGTGATGCCGATGTCAGAGCTTGGAGCCTCTCAGTTGGTAGATGATTCCAGAGGCTGCAGCCCTCCTTTATATGAAGGTCACTGTTAGACTCCCAAATCTAATAACTTTGGGTAATGTACTAAGGATGAATTAAAATGCTAATAGGCTACATGTTCTGGATATTTTAACATTCACTAATCTTAAATTTAAATTAAATGCCTTAGGTGCTGTAGCAGCCTTGCCAGAAGCATGTTCAGCATCACCCGTTAGACAGTGAATTTAAAGTGCAGTCTGGCCACACCACCAGAGCCAGGATAAGCAGTGTTTATTTTATAATAATCGTTTTTGTGTCCCCTACAGCTACATGACACAAATACTCTCTCTTTTACTAAAGATAGCTATTTAGCTTTAAAAAAAAAATCACTATTTTTATAAGTTACTTTGAAGCCACAGATCCTTTTATTATTAACAATATTTTAATAGCAATACATTAGATTTTGTGGTACCCAAAGCTGTTCCACTTTTATAGATTACCTTCACATTTAAACCTTATAACAACACCATAAAACACCCCTACTTTATAACAAAGACACTGGGGATAGAGAGACTAAATGGCTTTTCCACCTTCACTTCGCTGGTCAGGGAAGAACACGCAGTTAGCAGTCGGTGTTCTGGCTCACAGCTCAGCATCTGCCCACTAGACCAAGCGGGACTCTAAGCACAATGATGGCAAGATCATTTAAACTACATGCTTCTGCTGGGAATTGGCTCATTTTAAGGGATGTGTTAGTTCTTTCTGATTGGTAGTGTTAGTTCTATTGTCTGCACTGAGGCCAGATTTCTTTATCTGGGGACCAAAAAAACCCCAAGTGTATTTCCTTCCCTCACTAAACAGGTCACTTCCTCATCACTAGTTGAATTAGCCCCTTTATTTTCTCCTTATTAGGGGGAAGGAACACTTTATTTCTTCCTTAGTTCTTCCAGTTATCTGGTGTCTGGCCACTTCATAATTGTATTTCGGGAGAATAGATATTAATTTTCTTCAACAAAAAGGCCGAGTTCCTTGATGACACAACATAATTCAATTTCCGTTCGCTCCCTTCATTGCCTACATCCCTTCCTCCTGGCACATTTTTCATAGTTAGGAAGAGTGATGGTGTCAGATATATCAGAAGGAAGAATTGATTCAGAAGTCGTTTGACGACTTGACTGATTAACAGAGATCAGAAGAAGCCTCATAACAGTGAAAACCACTGCAGCATGGAGTTTTAACAGCTCTTTAGGGAGCTAGTTAATGAAAGAATCACTACAGAAACACAGCCATGCAAAAAAAAAGAATAGGAGCATTCCCATATAACACTTAGAGGCTATGTCACAAGAGGAAATATGCTCGTAATTTCTATTTACACATCACTGTAATTACCGTCTACCTTAAGATTACTTTCAGTCTTCCCTTGTCAAAGTTACTTAGATAGTTCCTCTTTCACATATCAGGAAGAGAAATCTAGTACTGGCTGGAACTCGTCCTAAGGGTTTTTTTTTTCCCTCCTGAAGAATGTAATTTTCAGGCGCTGGAGCGCACACTGCCTGATTAGACTGGCTTTAATCTGCTCCATGCTCTTGTTACCATCACCATTTGTCCAGGAACCAGACTTCTGTGCTCAGATGAATGTTGCATTGGGCTCTACCCTTTAATTTTTGTGTGTGTGGTTGTTCTCTTTTCTTTCTCCTGATGCAGTGTCTATGAACCAGATAGAAATGCATTACGGAGGAAAGAACGGGAAAGAAGAAATCAGGAAACGCAGCAGGATGATGGCACATTTAATTCCAGCTACTCTCTCTTCAGTGAGCCTTACAAGGTAGATGATTTTCAGCTGTTCACCTGCAGCCTTGCTCATACCCTGACTGCCTGTGATGGCGTCTTGACCGGAAGAGTTGACCAACCAAACTGCAGTTTGTTTTCTGCCTGTTCAGCCCAGGGAAGACAGCTCAGCTACAAAGTATGGGGTCTTCCCCCGCAAATCTTGGTGTCTAGTTCACATGTCTTTACTGGCTACTCCCTTAGTAAAATGTAACTTTTGTTTAATATTGAGATCTACTTGCTGTGATTTTTATCAATATTAGACTTCATCTCTGCATTGACATTTCAAAGTCAATGCCATTTGTTATGTTTCCTAAGCTCTTAGGAAACAAGCATGGATCATCCTAAGATCAGGGTACCTATTAGGGCTAAAGAGAAAGAAACTGTAAGATTATCTTTCATTTTTACCAAAGGCCTGAAATATATAACCCTGTCTTCCAAAATGAAATATCTTCCCAGATTTCACTAATATCTTAGAGCTGCATGGAGCTATGGGCCATTCAGCCTGGTAGCTTCTTGCACATTTAGTGCCATGTTCCATTTAAATGTCACCTGGACTTCTCTTGCCTGTCACTCTGGGTTTCTGACAAGAATAATTATATATTTAGAAATTGGAAGCAGACCATTCCTGAGCCAAATCTGAATTTTCAAGAAAAGCTTCCAGTGGGACTACAAATAAGCAAAGAAAATACAGTCCTGGAAAGACTTAATCCAGACCATTTTGTGAAGTGGCAGTAATAAATTTTCTGATTTCCAAGTAATATGTTTTAGGTGCAACACAATACCAAGGATAGATTCCTTTTTTAATGTACCCTAAGGCCATTCCAGGTTTCCAGTTCTGGTGTGATGCCGAGTGCTGACAGACATCTTCAGAGACGATAAGGATTTTGATTTCATCTCTCAGCTCTCATTCCGAATGTGGCAGCCCTGCTCTGTGATTGATAAGGACACCTGTCTGTTATTTCCCATGTTTCTCTTGTCTCTAACAATAGCGTGGATGTGTTTTTCTTTCTCCAGACTAACAAGGGGGATGAGCTCTCCAATCGGATCCAGAATACGTTAGGCAATTATGATGAAATGAAAGACTTTTTAACTGATAGATCCAATCAGAGTCATCTCGTTGGTGTTCCCAAACCTGGAGTTCCTCAGACTCCTGTGAACAAGATCGATGAACATTTTGTTGCAGATTCAAGAGCCCAGACCCAGCCCTCGTCTATCTGTAACAGTGCATCTTCCACACCAGCAGCTGTCCCCGTGCAGCAGAGCAAGAGAGGCACCATGGGCTGGCAGAAGACTGGGCACCCTCCATCCGATGGCCAACAGAGAGCAAGTAAGCACAGGCACACAGGGACAAATCTGCTAACCCAAAGAACCGTAATAAAAAACTTAATCACTGTGTATTAAGTCCCTCATCTTCATCTTCCTCTTCTTCTTCTTCCTCCAACTCAGCACAACAGGGCTCTCTCAGGACCTTGCTTGGAGATGGTGTTGGCAGACAGCAGCCTCGCGCCAAACAAGTGTGCAATGTGGAGGTGGGTCTTCAGACCCAGGAAAGGCCACCTGCCATAGCAGCTAAACACAGCAGTGGTGGACACTGTGTTCAGAACTTTCCTCCATCCTTGGCTTCAAAACCCAGCCTGGTCCAGCAGAAACCGACCGCATATGTGCGGCCCATGGACGGCCAAGACCAGGCTCCTGATGAATCTCCTAAGCTTAAGTCATCTACGGAAACCAGTGTGCACTGCACATCATACAGGGGCGTCCCAGCCAGCAAGCCAGAGTCGGCCAGAGCCAAGGCTAAGCTTTCCAAGTTCAGTATCCCCAAGCAAGGAGAGGTGAGTCTTTTTTCAGTACCATTTATATGCAGCTAAGTAGTCATGAGTGACTACTTGACTATTATAAATTCAATTTCCATGTTTCTTTTTTCCAGTGGCATGGCAGACTTCATGTGGTAGGATTTGTAGCAATCACTTAAAGGGGGAGGTACACATATAGAGTGATTTCTTAAAATCTCAAATTTATTATACTTGGAATTTTTAAAGTACCAATAAATGCAGTTCTCTGTGTGTGCATGTGTGTATATGTATTAGTTAGGGAAGGAATGCCTCCTTCAGTATAGTTCAAGGGGTTTTCTTGTGAACAACTACTGTTGACTGAGGTATATTATATACTAGAAATAAAAATCCTTCAAAAGCTATAATTTTTAATACTTTTCTAAAGAGGTAAAATTTTCATGCAAAGGAGTTCAGAAATTCTTTTAATATTTTCATGTTTTGAAATATTCCAGGACAAACTTTACAAAGTAAGCCTCATAATAATTTCTAAGGTAATTGTTTAAATGATTTAATATTGAATATGGTAAATATTGAAATGTGTCAGATATCCCATCCTGTTTCATACTATATTCCAAATTGATCATGGTTATAAAGAGCACATGAAGAAGAAATAGGACTGTGTACATTTTTGTTGTTTTGCTGTGATACAGTATATTAACTAAAATACAGTGTGAATTCTAGAACATTATGCTTAGGAGCTGCTTATTTTATTTTTCTTTTTGACATATTCTTTAAAGACAGTAAGAGTGTGGCCAGAATATTCTTTGTATCTTAATTTAATAACCAAATGAATAAATGATTTGACATTTTTTGTTCCATTTCTGACAATGTTGAGGTTAAACATTTATGAACTGTCATCTCAGAAATCACCATAGACCGATTGGGAGATCAATATACCACTCTTAGAGAAGACATCTTTTTCATACTATGAGATGTTTACACTAGTTTTATTGAAGAAATAAAGTGACATGTATACTAGTAACTTCTTTTGATTGCACATTTATGATGGATTCTAGAAAATGTTTATTATGAATTAATGGAAGCAACAGATTATTTCTGTAAGCATTTATTGTTGTACAAGTTTGTAGGAAACACACAAATATCATCTTACAAAACTGAATTCATTAAGCTCTTTAATTTTTGTTACCATCATCAAATGACCAATACTGGCAAATAAAAACATGACTTATCCTTGAATAGTGCTGACTAACTTTTACAACTACCAGAAATTCCTTTATAATTTTAATCCCAATTTATTTATTTATTTA